>PDGT01000034.1:1171039-1185509 GCA_003671415.1 Megathymus violae
GTATTACCGCTTGCGCCTCTGCTGCGCGCCACACGAGTTTTGCCATGCGACTCGCGTGTCGCGTTCCCTCGTGTTGTGGTGCTTTATGATGGTACGGCATGAAAGTGCAAGATATGCGGACGTTCCGTAAGCGACGCCCTGCAAGTAACGCCACCGCCACAAGTGGGCGGAGAGACGGAACGCGTCCTCAGATACTCAGGTGAGCGGCCTCTCGCATCTTACACTAGGTTATTACACTGCGATCTCTGGGTCGATAAAAAATGCCCTACAGATGACAATAAACTCGTGCAACGAATTGCGTGAACAGCGTGGATACTGCTACGCACCTGTATTTTTCGTATCTGAGGAACGGGAGAGCGAAAATTTTTGATAGCATGTCTAATACGTACTCTTGTACTGTTTATACCACCCGAGGATCGAAAACAATAATATTTATTTGTAGTGCATGAGTATTATCATTCATTCTCTATAAAATTAAAATAAGCCAGGTTATTTCTCGAGATTGCAGTAGGTATTTTATCAAATTTAATAATTATGTGAAAGTACCAACGGTACTAGGAGTATTCATCTTAAAATTTTCAAAATCAATTAAAAGTTTAATTAACATTTTGTCCTATTTCCAATGTTTAAAATCTTTGACAAGGAGAGAAAAGGAAAGATGTAGAGTGTGAACACGGGCAATAAAAAATGTATATAACATTTTCTAAGAATTTATACAAAATAACATGAATACTTAAAATATCTAAATTTAATTGTTTATAAACCTAAATGTATCTACGAAAAGATGTACTTACCATACGATGCAGTACACATAGAAAAATATGCTATGTTGTTTTTCAATAATATACTGACATATATATCGCATGTCAAGAAAAGGGATACAAGTCGTAACCTACTGAATTTTCGTTCAGTACTTCGTCACGCGATATTGGAGTGGAATGTTATCTTCGAGTCGGTAAGCTCCAGCTGTCGTCATCAATCTCGTGGCGTCTAATACCAATATGAAGGTTTTATAAACTTGCCTTTCAATACTGTGTTACAATATTATCTTGAAGATTGATGTGTAGAGGATAAAATTTATGTTCTTGATGTGACGTTATTATTCAATTGAAGTTGTTATTCAAATAGTTTACGGAACTGTTATTTGATATGACATTAACAGATATTAAGATTTTCTTTTGATGTGCTGTATACGCATGCATAATATTTATATCTCATGTTAAGTAGATAGAGAAAATTATAAAAGATTGTATTTAAAAACGTAAACATTTATTAAAGTAATCCCTATGAAAAACACATGTGTCGAGGTTTAATTGAGATTGGACGAACATGTTTTGAGTAGCACTTCACTGAGTAAATATGAGTGAATGAAATATACTTAATGAAAAGTATATTTCACATCAATGCTGATGTCATAAAATCTTGACCATATATAAAATAATAGCGGATTTTGATATAGCCGTAGCTTCCGTAGCGAATTTAGGTGTAACTAATTTTGTTTTTAACACGGAAGCCTTATGAACCGGCTGGATTGTAATAACATTCGCAGAGAAATTCGGAGAGAAATACCGTCTTTCATTGTTTTTAAATTTTACGCGAACCTTATGTACAATTATTAATTACTTATCATTACTTGTTGCCGCTCACTTCCGAAAACGTAAAAAGTACTTACTACTATGATAATATGCTGTGATAATGCCTATGCTAATATATATTACATAAATGAGACGAATATGTGGTCTTCGAAGGCAATGAGTCAGCTTTTTATACCTATAGATGAAGTCTAACCTTATGTTATATGAAAAACTGCCTAATAGTTATTACTCACAAGTCTAATGATTTTTGATTACTCAAGTGGCGTTTGCCTTAAAGCCTGTGCGCGGCTGAGTTTATATATTTGTGTTCTAATAGTGTAATAACTACAACTAAAACAACATAAATAAAAAAAAACAAGACTTCACGCAACAGTGTGATTCAAGATACATTTTTTAACAACATGTATATTGAATAACTTTTGGATTATCCTAAATAAACGAATAATTCTGTATTAAATAGGAATATCGTAGTTTTTGTACATTAAATTATCCCAGGAATATATCGAAAATATATTTTGAGTGTTTTGTGATGCGGGAACACTAACCTATCTATCATTTTATTTATACAGATTACGAAACAAATTAGTAAGATTTCGTACTCAATTTGTGAGTGATGTATGAACCAGAGGCGCTGCCGCGACACAGTGTCGCCCGATGACAGTGCCAACCACTCACCCCTGTCCCAACGGAGACACCAATTATAAGACTACTCGCATGAGTCGGCACAATTTCTTATATACTACTAGGCACCATTATATACTATATCATTCCGTTGAGTCCAAATTTCATAAAAGATACATTCGTATAATTTATTATCTACCGTATTGTTTTTGTCTCTGTAAGGATGTTAAAAATATCAAGTTCCAAAAAGGAGCAGTCGCGGAGTGATAGCTTAGTGATTTGCACCTCGCTAATCCGCACGAGGTCCAGACCACTCGGTTTTTAAAGTTACTCATTTAGTTATTTTATATTAGAAAAGAAATATCTCTTGCTTCATGAAAACATCGAGCGCGGAATTCAGCATAGGTACTTATAGAGTTTTCGACGTTGTGCAAAGAAACCCATACCTAGAAGCAATGGGTTAGTAATTACAATAATTGTAGTTATGGAGAAATTACAAAATTATCGTTACTACGCTATTCGAAGATGTATATTGAAGATAGAATTCAAATTTCACGACGTTAATTAACTTCTACGAGTGCAACTTTCAATAAATATTAAGTTTAAGTAGACCCATATTATGGGTGTAATTGAAATCTCTTGATTATTTCGACATTTAGAATTTTCAGTACTTCTTATGAAAAATGTCTAAAAGTCATATATTAAGTAAAAATATAATCATTAAAGATGAATATTGAATGTATGTAGTCTTCTTTTTAGCGTGTCGATGCCAGACACTAAAGCGTCGAAACCCAAAATGCAACAACATTGATAGCATTTGTCGCTGCCATAAGATCTTCCTGCGTGCAGGTATTAGAACACGCAGGGCACGATATCAAATGAGCCATTGTCTGCACCGCAGCGCATGAACAGCTCACATCGGTATTGTGTAAATACCCCCACCTGGCCATGTTTTCCTTACTTCAGCAGGTTTGAGTCTGACGCCTGTTTAGAGATTTCCATACTGGCCATGCTAATTCATGTCCAGGAGGCAGTTTCTCTAAAAGCGGAAAAAGGGACATGGCAACGACACTCTCTCTCTCCAGAGTTTGTATCTCGCTTCTTTTGGTGTGATGGACAACGAATCGGCGCATTTCACAAAGTTTTTCCGACTTTCAGCCTTCGTTGCAATGAAGAATAATCATGAATTGGGTGACGAGGATCGTTATCCATCCTAGCTCTTTCAAGGGAGTAAACCACTTCCCTACGGACACCTGGAAGAGATATACCTGCTAGTGGATATAGCATATTTACTGGAGTCGGTTGGAGACATCTAGTTACAATCCGGCAAGTTTCATTTAAATCCGTATCCATTAATTTGGCATGACAAGAACAACACCATACAGAACTCCCGTATTGCCCTGCAGAAAAGGATAACGCTAATACAGAAGTCCGCAGAACATGTGACGAAGCTCCCCATCAAGTAGCAGTAAGGGGCCGTAGAAGGTTCCTTTTTCACTTTCTTTTTGACAGCCTGGCAGTTACTGAAACTAAGAGACCTGTCCAGAAATACGCCAAGATACCTCGGGGTGCTATTATGCGCTACAGGTACACCCTGCCATTCAATTCTCAATCTGCGGTTTGCTCGGCTGTTACATAGATGGAATGCGCAAAACTCAGTTTTAAACGGGTTTACTTTGAGAGAGTTTTCTTTGAAAAAAACACTAAGGTCATTACAGCCGAAGAGAGAGAGTAGCCTCAGCTGCCTCAAAAGTAGTTGCCTGTGTATTGAGTGCAAGATCATCTGCGTATAAAAAGCGACAAGTATTAGGGCTTGATGGTTGATCATTGGTGTAGGTATTGAAAAACAACGGAATCAGAACGCTACCTTGTGGCAGTTCATTTTTAAGTAACCTACAACAACTTTTGTCATTGGGAAGATGAACCTGAAAGCGACGATTATGGAGAAGTTCTCTGGGTACTGTGATAAACCTATGTACAGTAAGCCATTGATTACAATATAGTACTGAATCAATTTTAATTAGGACATTGAATAGGACTGCAATATTTTATAAATTATTATTTTTCTGCACTACCACAGACCACATACATAGACACTATATAGATTTTTCTGAGTTTTTCTTGTTCTGTGAATTATAAATACATATATTAATTCATAACTTTTTTATTTATGGACGGATTGCAATGAAACAAACTTTAAGTCTTAAGTGACGTTTACTACAATACGTTAGTAAAAACTAGAACGAAATCGGTTAAGTCGTTTCTGAGATTAGCGGGAACAAACGCACAGACAAACAGACAAAAATTCTAACAACTATTATTTTTAGTTCTATTGCTTTACTAAAGGCCCGTAATAATGTTTTCTGTCATATATCGTTCATGTTTAGAAAGCGATCAGTTAGAATTTTATTATTATTATATATATATCCAAAAAAATATGCATAAATATGTAAACATTTATTTTTCGCATCGTTTAAAAATAAACAAGAGTAATTCAATCCTAGTAGTAACTACGATTACGTGGGGAAACAAATGTGTTGCATGTTTGTTTCATTTTTATCAAAGCTCCAAAAGGCAAACAAAGATAAGTTTAACCCCAAAAGCCTCACTTATAACGAAAAATTTATCGACTGTTAATGTAAATTATCACTCTTTCATATGAACAATTTTGTTTTAAATCGAGTTTTCTAACTATTTAACGAATTGTTTGTCCAAATTTTTAATAAAGGTAAAAGACCTTTCAAATGGTAAAATGATTTTTCAAACTGGTGCCGCCGTAACGAAGATTACTTAATCTCCGCGTACACATAGTCACAAAATTCACACTCTCTTTATAATATTAATATAGTTATGTATGTAGGTATATTTATTGCTTTATTATTAGTTTGATATCCATAGGTATCTGCAACCAACCTCAATTAGAACAAGTCTTATTTTAGATCGATCAACTCAGTCCATTAATGTTCGCTGGGCTAGGGTCTCCTCTCACAATATGAGGCTTTAAGTCTACCACGCTGGCCAAGTGCGTATTGAATACCAAAACATATTATAATTTATTTGCACTATGTTTTTAATTTATAAACTAGAGTTGCAAACAACATCGAATCCATGCATCTCGTGCGGGTGAGTAATGTTCAAATCACGTGGCAAACACTGCTGCATTGGAGAGATCGGTCACAAGTGTATTACTGTTTCTAGGGAGACTCATTTTTAAATGTCACTGGATCATTGTTCCAATTCACATAAATGTCGCACCAGTCTTGTTCCTCAAACACAAGGTTGCTTGAATCTATTCATTTTATAGTATAATTAACAAGTGTCGTGATTCTGTGTCAGACTAACAGAGAATATTTATAGTTAAGAAAGGATCCTGCCATTAGCATTTAACTAGTATACGACAAGAGCGATATTTTATGTTTATTGACATTCTCTATGAATCTACTAGATATAATAGAGTGTAGCTAACATGTTATCTGTTTAGAAAGTGTGATAATAAAACAAAAAAAAAATCACCGTTACAATTTTGTATTAATACATATTTTATATTGCTATGTACATATACCTACTATACTATATACTATAATAGATGTACTTTGGAACATAACTTCTTGATAAAATTATAAAAACATTTAGTTAAAGTTTATTACCTAAACGTTTAAATCTTCATTTAAATTAAAGCTCTCAGCAAAAACCTTTGTGGTTGCATGTCAGTCATAAGCTTTTTTCTACAAATAAAGATCTTAATGTTCCTTTTGATGGTTTAGCGTAATATAATTAAACATATATTCCTGCGTATTATATGTAAATTAAGGTATTTCCAGTAGTTTTTATGGCTGTAATTAACTGTCGAATGCGACATGGCGGAAAATACACTGAAGCATGAATTTGTTTCAATTGGATTTTTCATGAAAGGTAAAATGGAGATGTGCTCAGAATATTTTCTGGCATCTATTGAATGAGAAATTTCGTGTTATATCAATAATCTTCATATGGATATATGGATAAAGTCTGCCCGATTCTGCTAGTTGGATAACTAGCAGAATCTGGCAGGCTTTATCCTGCCCCCTCATGTATAAAAAATGATCATCTTTAAGTAGTCTAGAATCAAATGGCATAGATTCAATTTTCAGCTGTTCCAATATTTGATTTTCCGAGAGACAATACTTAATGTGACGTGTGGCACATGCATTAACAATTTAATTGTTTATAAAAAAATCCAGCATGTAAACAAAAGTACAACGCGTGTAATTCGTATTTGAACAAAATAAGAATAGAAAATATTTCCAAATACCTATGTTAAGTAGCAGTTTTAAGACGTGTCGGAGGTCTTCAAGACCTTCACATAGGATAAAAACTTCAGAATATGGGTTAGTCATATTATTAAAAAACACTCAAAATTAGTAATTCACTTAAGAACGATAATTATAATACACGAGCATACGTCATTTTTGCTTATGTAACATCATATTTGCTGTTTCTGTATTGTTTTATGATTTGGAATAACAATTATTATGTATACGGTACAGCAGATCCATTACGTACAGTTAAAAAAGAAAAGAACCTAAAATAGAACCCTGTGAAGCTTCTTTGACAAACCAGTGATCATAATCATTTGGAATCATTCATGTGTACTAGTAATCGTACCGTTTAAATAAAACAAACATTGTCAAATTAAGGGCACTGTTTTAACACTTTTGGTGCTGCAACAGCTAATTTATAAACAGCAATGCGTAACTTAACAAATTCATTTTTAATATTATTTTTTAATTTGCTATTTCCTGCTTGTTTTTATGTAGCCAACAGCTAATTTTAGGCTAAACTTTAAGCTACAAAACAACAGAAAATGCTGAAGCTTAAAAGATTACAATCATGGTTGAGAAAAATTTGAATAGTCAGGCTTGACCCAGAAAATCATAAGACCTATTAGTGTTCATCTATGAATTTTGAGGTATCTACATACATGTATCGGAAAGAATCTTAAATATTTCTGTGTCACTAGGAGATAAAATCAAAATACATCCTGAATAAGTATAACACTAGTGGGCCGCAATGCTTCGGGTGGCGAGATTCAATTTCATTTGTATATCTTAAAAACATTAAACATGTAAAGGTGCACCATATCAAGTAGATTGATTTTTAAAATTCGAGGGTGAAATACTCCTCCGAGTAATATGATCGTGTTCGTAAATTTGTTCAAGTGTGTTGTAAATAATTCAAAACATAATCGAATATGAATATAAATAGTAGAAAGAAAGAATGTGGATTGCTTCTCAGTGAACAAACATCGTAATAACATTTTTAACGGCATGTCACGGCAACGTACCATACCAGTTGGCTGGTAAATAAATGTTTTATGTTTAATATTAACGTTTACATGCATGTATTGTGCCTGTATAGAAGTATATACCATCATACATTGTGCTTGCGGATTGTTGCAAAATAAATTAATACTAATTTAATAAAAATGAATTTCCGCAAAGTATCGCCTGATACTATCAACTATAAATTTACAGCAAATTATTGAAAAGCCCTGTTTCCTCACGTTTGAGTCATTCTTTATTCACTGTCAAACACTTCATTCCTTCGTCATTAAAAAACGACACCCTTGAACGACATTACTGAGACGTCATTGGGAATTCGTAATTGGCATTTCATTCTCAATGACAACACTAATAACATTTTATTGTGTACGATCACTACAACTGTATTATAAATCATTTTTATTTGTTAAAGTGCTATGTTATGCTAACTAATAAAGCAGTAGACATATTTATGGCTGTGCATTTTATTTTTGTAATCATGCTGTTTCACCGGTGTAAACGATCAGAAACTATTCTTTTCAGTAGGCAACGGAAGTTACATACGTACATTCTTGTTACAAGTCTGAAATTGATTATTATTACCTACCATGGAAATGGTGAAAAAACGTTTGAATTGCCATTAATTAAAATGCAAATGACGTAAATGTAAATTTGTGGAGAATTTGTACTGGAACAGTGTGATGGATAAAGGTTAAGATCATAGGAAATGCGGTTTTTTGTGATTGATTTCATATTCGTAATACTTAATCGTAATACTAAATGATAATAATCTATATTTTTAATAATCACATATAATACACATAATGAATACGAAGACGTGTGTAAATAAACTACAAGCCACCGCAATTTCTTATTATTTCCCTCACTTGGTACTTGGTATTTTGCAAAATTATAGACAATTCAAAAAATATATTATAATTAGAAGAACGACGTCACACTGTGAAAGTAGCTAAAATAAACTAATCTTGCTGTTTCTAAGTCCGTTTAGAGCCTCACTTTCTTAACAGCGTAGGCAGCAGAGCTAAGTTTTCCTGACAAGATTTTATTATGAGGACTCCATTGTAATCGTGAGTCTATAGTGATTCCACGAAATGTGGTAGAATTCACCAGTTCAAGCCCTTCCTTATTTATAACAATATGAGTTGGCACTTGTCTAACATTTGGTAAAGTGAATTTAATACATTTGGTTCTTTTAGCCTTTAACACAAGGTTATTACATGTAAACCAGTGTAACACTTGCGAAACAGTATTATTTACATCATCAAAACATTGTTTTCTCCTATCTAATTTAAAAAGTTAATCAGCAAACAATACAGTTTCATTGATACATATATATTTGCTTTCAACTCTTTTCTTATATGATATGATAATGCATATCACATGCAAGATTACTTGTTTACGTATATATTTGCATGTATTTATATGTAAGTACAATTCTATTTCTGTATGTTATTTATTAATTTTTAGTTTTATTCTTTCATTTAAATGTACCCATTTTCGCTTCGTCCTCTTCCCGCAGGTTGTCTAGGTGAGATTTGGCTTAAGCGATAAGACCACCTATTGTATCAGCTATTGTAAGCTGAAGTTTTTACTTCGTCTGTTATTATTTTAGTGTGGAGTAAAGTGTATTATATTCTATTCAGTTATTCATTTTCAGGTATATTTACTAAAATTATATCACTGAGATACATAAACTGACATTGACATTTTAATTACATGCGAAGTAGTAAACGTTGCAAGAAAATTTTAAACTGAAACATTTAAAAATATTAAATAGATCGAGGAATATTAGAATCTTTCATTTCAGATTTAGCTCAGTTATAAAACCGGGTCTTGAAAAGACCAACAGAAAATCTTTGGCATGCAAAAATTATGAATGCATACGTGGCTCTTTTTATCTAGTGTAGAAATACTGTTTTAACGTGTGACGTGTTCAAAGTTATACGAGTACGAAACGTATTCAATGCCGCGGGAGTGGGACCTCCGCTCATCCAAATTACTTGGCAGCGACATGTTTAAGTACTGTATAAATGTACATAAATGTATAAATATACTTACTCGTAAGTAGGTACTGTGTAAGAGTATGTATGAGTCCTGTATAAGTGTTCGTACTTCCATACTTCCGTGTATAAGTACTATTTTTTCTCATTATAGTTTTACGTTAATATATCGCTCTTCGCCGTAATATCGTTCTGTCTTTGTAAAACCTATTTGTTTTAATGGAATCGTCACACATTTAAAATGTAAAAACATGTTTAAAAATAAACGTATTGGACTCAATGTAAATTTCATAATGTTGTATAAATTAAATTATCGAGCTAAAAGAAAGATAAAAATCCCTAAAAATTTTGACGAATTTTTTTCTTCTATATTCTCCCGCATTTTTAAAAATCAAGTAGGAACACAATTTGAATATCTTGTGATAGAAGTGTCATTATATGAAAACACGTGTAATATAATTAAATCGTGACTGTCCGTTATAAAAAAAAACATTATTATGAACCATTATTTACGTAAATAGCTCCATAGAATATCTAAAAGCAAGGTATGTTTCATGTTTGTCAATAAAATATGGTTAGGGTACATTACCTGCAACAGAACGAAAATAGAGGACATACGAAACTGGTGATATAATGACCACGTGTCAACCGTGGGGAGCTTGAAGTAATGCAATTTAATGCTAATGCAGCGATGTACCGATAACCGCCGTGCATGCTAGACGGCAGACGGCTTCCTCATTGTCGGTGGTCGACTAGTAGCCGGAAACGTCACAAATCACAAACACTTCAAACCTTAACTTTGTTATCTGAAATCACAGAAAGCATTTTTAAATTTAGAGTTTTAAAACTAAGTTATGTTGCAACGTGTCTGTTTCAGTAGCAAAGTAAAATGTAAAGTAATTTTTTTTTAATGAGCAGGTATTGTCTTACTATATTTATTTACATTTTCAATTTGGTAAAATGATTAAGAGTGGCAGACGTTTATATTTTATAATGCAGTGTATGTTTTTACACATTTCCTAATTGTGTAATTTTTCATTCAAGCTGTATGAAAAAATGCAGAGGATCTGATGTTATTTATGGACGTCCGTAGTATTAAAAGTATCACCGACGCCATATTAGCCAAGATAGAAGCGTGGGGGCTACGCTAGAATCTAGAATCCTTCGCTTCGCTCTGGATTCAATCAATCGCTCTGGCCCTCAATATATTATTTAGGTCCCTTGTGACACAATCTACTATTATAGCACCTCTTAGTTGTACTGTTCGCAATGAACGAAGCAAGCTATTAAAATCCAAAGAATTCATATCTTTAATACAGAAAATATTATTGATATAGAAGTTGAATATAGCATTTGGTTTTAAGAATAACTGACCGTTGCAGTACATGGTCATTCTAAAGTTGAAAAAATGTTTAATTTAAATTAATTTCAACTTAAATAAACCGAGAGCTGTAATTAAAGCTTGCCTATTTTTGTTTTTACTAGATATTTTTGTCCTTACGAGTGACTGTTAAGTCATGAATAGCCATTTGTCACCTTTGTCTCCAATCCTAAAATTCTTTTTGTAGTTTTCTAAAATTACACTATTTTATACTTAAGACTCTATAACTTATTTGAAAGTCAACGAAAGAATTCATTGATGTACACCAATGATTCTTAGTTCGTTTCCCTTCGTGAAAATCGATTTATCTTCCCTCTCCGCACAAGTTATTGTCGTGGTGCTCTTGGAACATGACATAACACTATATTGGAGTTTGCTGTACTTTATGGATAGCCGTAGTTATTCGGTATAAAAATATTATCTTATAATTTATCACTTACACATTTTAAGAATTACCTCTATCTAAATCATAAAACGGTACCCATCAGTTACTACAGTAAATACAGTTATAGATACTAACCACACTGAAGCAACATGTTTTAATATGTTTTGGGCCAATTTAATTACGAGTAGAGACCCGTGCTCTATACTGGAGCTTAAATCTTTGAATAAGTAGTATGTAGGATAATATTGGAAATGTTCAACATAAACACACTAGTGACTAATATTTCACTCAAGATAAGTAAACATCACACGATAAACCAATAAACGTACTAATCCCTGTTAGTGGAAAATAATCTTGAAAATGGTATAGATCGAAGAAAGTAATATCGGAAGAAGCGTGCAGCGCGTGAAAATAGCAACCCACGACGTCGAGAACAGCGTTCGTGATGTAAATACTGACTGGCTAATTCTGCGACCCAGATAGGGTTGATGGAAGCACATAATCGCTTCGTTTATGTACACCACTTATATTGCCGTTTAATTATGTGTCACTAATTAGTAAATTGGAGTAGCAGTGTAATAACTGTCTACTATTCACACGACACGCTATGGTATCATAGAAAATGTGGTTTGAATAATGTATGCTTGTCGAGTTTTCATTTAAATTAAATTTTTTTGCTTACTGACAGTAAGTGAATTTACGTGTGTGATTAAAGTATTATAGTATTTAGGTACTTACATGCTTTTATATATAATATTTAAGTACACTCATGTTTTGTTACTATTAAAATATTACATTGTTAAGTGTTATAATTTTCTGTATCTTTTATTCGGTTATTTTGTAATTTCTTTAATTAATTTTATCATCATGTATATTTTATTATTGTTGTAAGTGTTATAATTGTTGTAAGTATTGTGTGTTGCAAGTATTTGGTAATGTTTTAAAATACGTCATCATTGTTACATTTATTTTTAATAAGTATGTTTTTCCCTCCTTTTTATCAAGATTTATTAGGCCGACGAGAAATTTAAAATTATATTTCTGAAAAGGAACATTCTAGAAAATATCGTCGCTAAAAAGGGGAGCTGTTTGTCTAGGAAGGGCAGTCTTGGAATTCTATTGGAGTCTGTCAAAGCAAGCAGTCTCTTGAAGTTTCTCAACGCGAACAGTCAGTGGAAGTTAATCTACGCGGGATAATTTTTCAAGTTCCTCAGTCAGTCAGCAGTCTCGCAAAGATTCTGCCGTGTCCTGCCAATCCGAAACCGATCGTTTCCTGTGCCCGTACGCACGCTCCTACCTCCGAAGCCTCCGCGCGCTGCACGCCTGAAAATTGACGGGCCTCTGTAGATCTACATATCTTATCTTACTTGACTTATACTTTTTTATGCTATTGCTTATCGTAACCTCCAAGAATAATTTAACACATTCTATCGTCAATTTTTTTTTATTTATAACACTATAGTACATTTTAAAGTCACTGCATTGTTGTTATCACAATAATAGAGTAGACTAGGTTGGATACAGCTGTAGGTTGATATCGATAATAACATCCAGAATGCTCCTTTTACTTACTGCAGTAGTAGTAGAAATCGAAGAGTAGGCCTACTCCTTTGTGCTTGCTTTAACCAAAGTAGGTTAGGCAAAATGGAGTAGCTAGATTTATACGTTCGGAGCTGGAAGTATTTAATGGCGTAATAATAGAAAAACGTCATGGGAGTATAACCGACCCAGCTGCTCATGAAAATGTGTTCACGAAGAACGGTTTCCGTAATTTGTACGATTTTATCAACTCGCAAACTACTGTACTGATAACACTTAAAATGAGGAGTTCCATTTTTTTTCTTCGGAGTAGCAATAAGTTTGTGACCTTTGAAAATTTTTAGTCTTCTTTGTGATCTTATTATTATTATTATATCCTATTCCACTATTAATGTACTTCCTGGTTATAGTAGCCACTTAAACACAACAGTACAACAGTAGTCTACATGCTTGGTTGCTACTTCCACTATCGATAAATAAAGTGACTATATACAATTGTGTGTGTCTTTTACTGCAATAATTTTCATGATTCCCAATATACCAATACGAAAACTAAAAAACATACAAAAGTAATAAAGTATACGCTTACATAAATGTAATACAAAATATAACATAATAATAATAATATTAATCAGCCTTCACACGGGTAGCTATTAATTAAAAGACACATTTAGCTCATTGTACGGAACTTGTGTTTTTTTATTTCCTTGGCGTCGAAAGTAACAGATTTTCCTGAAAATGGTTTCTGGCACTCACTATGGCACAGTCGACAAAAAATTATGCGAATGGATTCTCCGTCTTGTTATAATTATCTTTCCAATATTTAATTTAGTAATGTCAATCTTGTTTTTCACATAGATTATTTTCGACATTTTACAGCGAGTACCTATTTATAAAAAAAATATTAATGAGTAAAACTACGCGTTCTCTTCGTCATGTATAAATGAATTGTAGATACTAATGGCACAATTATGAGAAGCAACTTGGTGTACCTAAGTGACCTTGTATTTTGTTAAAGACGGTGGTGAAAATATTTATGCTTTGAAGATAATCCATCTCAGTTCTTAGTCTTTTTACGGTCACAAGTAAGGTCTTAACAAGTAGCAAGGGGAGAATCCGCTTATGACTGGTCTTTCCTTCACCCGAATCTTGTTAAAAACATTTCATGCTTGATTCTAAAATCAGTAATTAGTCAGGCATATAAAGAATATGCGTTACAAAACGAGATCAAACTGGATAGTATAGAGCCAAGCGATCACTAAGAGGAGAGGCCTGGCGCCAAGCCACTGTTGTTCAAAGGGGTACACTTCGAACTTGTTGTTCAAAGGGGAAGTAGGCTGTGACTTATCGATGGATATAGCCTCATTCACTCATATATGTATATCAATAAAATGTTTCTAATGTAAAATTTTAAATCGGGACAGTAAAATTACAAGACAGAATTCAGAATGCTTCGATTCAATTTACGTTACGAGCAGCAATGAACATATAAGACATTAACCGTTTATTTATTTGTCGCAGATAGGGAGGAAACTCTGCTCATTCCTGAAGTGGGTCGCAGAGTGTGGTGATGGAGTTGGTAATACTGAAAGCAAGAGCCCAACTGAATCGTCTCGTGTCGAGTGAGA
>PDGT01000034.1:1192700-1236666 GCA_003671415.1 Megathymus violae
TGACCCCCGCTCGAGCGAACGATCCTGCCTCGCACCGCGAACTTCTAGTAGTCGCGCCTAGTATCGGCATCCCCGATATGTCTCCGCTAAATAGTTAACGATGTAGGCCTTGATCGGTAGACCGACTTAGATCCACGGAACGAACATTTGTTTCCTATTATAATCACTTAGAAATGATGAGCTTCCTAACGTGTACTCACCTGGCACTCCTCGTTCGCTCGATATTGAGACGTTGCATGTGAAACGTTACGTGATCACCGGTGAAAGTGACAAGTGACACAGTGAAATAGGGACTAATCGTTAAGATTTGTTAATTGACTATTGTAATTTAAATTGGAATAATTGTATGAGAAGTAGAGTTACGTAGCTAGAATTAAATGTATTTTTATTGTATATTGCGTTGCAAAATGGACGCAAAAAGCACCACCTGTAATCATTGTAATCATATCCATTTTGACATCATTACAGCCAGTGTTAAAGGAGCTACTTTTTATAATGAAATTGTTACCTGAAATCGACTTGTAAGAACACTGATATAAATATTATTAATAATTGTTTAATAGTAGCTACATACATATAAAATGTGTTGAATTCGTGATAATAATAGTTACTGCGAGAAATTATATTGAATATGTTGTTGTGTAAAGAAGTATATATTTTCGTGCTCCTTGTTCGTATATCTTTCATGTACGACAAAAATAAATAAAGGTAAGTATATATATATATATCCAAAACCATAAAAAAATATTGTATAAAATTTGTTCGGTACCAATTTAGACATTTTTCAAATATTTTAAGAATCATCTATCTATAATACATTAAACCAGCACTAAATTTAAATTTACAATTTTTTTTTATTTTGTTGCCCAGCAGTATTTATTGCCTATTAATTATATTAGCTCTGACTTTGCAATATACTCGTGCTAACTCGCTTAATTATTAATTATCGTAACATATTGGGAAGCAGTTATTCGATAAAATTACTGTTTTTAAATGAAACCGAACATTAAAACTATAAATCTAAACCAACTTCCAAACCAATTTGATGTTATTATGAGTAAAAATCTACAATGATAGACAAACTATGAATACAACGAACTTTTGTGTTTGTGAGGTTCTCTAGATAAAATTCTTTAATAAGAAGAAGAATTGCATAATTAAAAGCAAAACTGTAATTATAAGTATCCAATTGCACATTTCACAATAGTAATCTTACCGACAAGAGCATGAATTTTTGTTAACAGCAAAAGATATAATTTTAAATTTTCTCGAAGAAATTCATCACATTGTGCAGTACCTACGAATACTTCAAAATTAAACAAAATGCACTCATCACATTGTCATACTCGTTAATTATAGACTAAACTTCATAATGCACGTTTTATTACAAATATAAATTCAATTCGTTATCTACGAGTAGAAGGGATGAGCTTTTAGTAAATATTAGCATTGTTTGTACATGATAATTATGTAACACTGTGACTTCCCATTATATGTCATTTCACATACACCTCACTTCGGTGTTTAGTTGATGTTGTCGCTTCGTGACTGTATGGTGATTGTCAGACTAGATGAAAGTACTGTAGTGTTTATATTTATTATAGGTATTTAAGCCTCGTCGAACAGTCGTTTCGACCATCAAAACGTAAATTCACAGATCGTAAAATCTAGTTATATCTATTCACTTAAATGTTACATTGCATATATGTATATATGCAAAACATCGACTATAACTGATGAATACTGATAACTTAAAAGCTCACCCAACAGTTATAGTATTGTAAATCAGGAATAGGTTTCTCTTGATTTTACGGTCTTTGTTATACATATCGTTGTACGTCTTGAATCTATTCGAATATCACTTCTCTGGTAAAGTTCGTATCGGTGTAGTCTCGTTTGTGAACTACATTGTCGTGCTAGACTATATATATTCTTGTTATTTTATTGTGAAGCAATCCAAAAGTAATGGCTACTTCCTTTTTTAAAAGCATCAGTAAACACGGGGAAGGGTGCGATATTGTGATACTTATAAAGTTTTATGTAGACGATGTAATCTTCCATTATTTTATAAACGATGTTATTGGCTTATTATTATTGATTACTAATATAGGGCTGGATTCGCTCTGTTGTCAATGTTCGATCTTTTATATTCAACTAAAAATGTAGGCCTTGCTCTTATGGTATAATAATATGACATTGGAAAAGGCTAGTGAAAATTTTGATAACTTAACACCTAGGTTTGAAATTATAAATTGATAAGATATTAACATAACGACTATAATCTTTACACTTGCATGTGTGTACAATAATTATAATGAGAAGCTTCTTTGGGGTTATATTTCATTGACACTTACGTTACACTAATTTTGATACTAAAAGCAATTAATGATACTAGGGCGACTGAGACCCAATGATCCCTCGGATTGAAAAGAAATGAGAAATTCACTGCTTCGATATTACAAAAGCTTTATCATCAACGTCTTACACTGTCTCTGACCTTGACAAATCTGTGTGCTCTATGCATTATAATAATAATGTTAAAAAATATATATATTTTTTAATTGGAATCAACCAATCATATACATTTTACTTAATAGTTACGTTATTGTCAGATAATGTCTTCCAATACGTATTGTTGTGCAGTTTTCTGGTCATTCCATGCCGTGTTGTGATTTATATTAAGATGTTTTACTGCTTGTCATTAACACCTTCGCGGTCACACACGCGTTAAAGTGGACATTACTTTACTGAGGTAAATTTCATTGTTAGTGTCCGCGAGTGTGTTACAAATCTAGTAATAATTACATATTGCTCCAAATGTACGATTCATCTTCAATGAAGTTGAAATTTAATTCACTCTAAAACTGTTCGATTAACATGATATCTTTTTATTATTGTTTTGACCAAACGTTAAACAATATTACACGATCAAATTTGTTTTTAGTAACTCTGTAGCAATAATTTTTTTTTATCAGTTTATTATGCAGATATACAGTGAGGTATTCGTCTAAAACTAGCACCAATATTTTGTATTATTGTATAATTTGTTTTATGAATACTTAAAAAATTATAGGTAAACGCAATGTCTTTTAAAATATAAACAAACATGAAAGATTATTAACATACCCTACAAATTTTATGTTCTTAATGCAACAAAACAACACAGAGCAAATGCTGAAATAAAATTAGTTTTCAGTTTTTAAACAATGAAGATTTTGAGATTCTGAACAAAATAAGAAGTGATAAAGAAATTAAATTTGCAAAACATCCGAAAGCTATTACAATTCAAATACATTTATTTAAAGCTGGTTATCACAAGTATTCATTTAAAGGTAGTTAGTTGGTACTACGCTGATGCTAATATGACAGTATTTGTATAAGACATGATTTTTTATTTTGTTAATATCCATTTCCACAAATACTGTATTGGCCCATGATAGCATGGGTATTCTCTTGTGAATGATTGGTTGGCTCTCGTAAATGATTTCAGGGGTTTTATATAATTAAAAAATAATTTACAAAAGTTCACCAATACTCATATTTCAGGCAACATGGAGTAAATTTGACGTGAAATAAATCTTAATGTTTTTATTGGATTAGCGCAAAACTAGCATTTATGTTTTGTGACTACATGTGCACAAAATTTTGCACTTATTAATAACAGAAATTAAAATTAAATGAACGTGCCGATCAAATATAACTACAGTTGTATTTGATTGCAAATAAGTACCAATATATCTACCAGCCGTGTTGAGTACTATTTAGAATAGAAATCGTCGATTGAAACAATTTTGCTGTTTGTACTTTACGTACCAAATTCGATGTAATATTCTGAGTAGAGTGCGTTGGCACCGCGTCTCGTGCATAACATTACCGTTATATGATTATTATTGTACTTATTTATTCACTTTCTTAACATGTTTATTATGTCTTTAATAAAAACAATTGCTTATTACACTTCGTTTCATATGAACACGGTTCTCTTACTTTATAATATCCTTTCACGATGATCATTCTACTTTTACTGACACGTTTTGACGTGTTAATTATATTTATAACCTCTATATTACTTTACTAATCATAAGGTTCACATCGAATAGCAGCAATAACTTAAAATAATTACTAACTGGTAAATATACATCATTCTGTACCACTCAGTTCTGTGCGTACTCGTATGTATGCCGAGCCGTATTCGTGTAATTTTAAACAAAAACTACTAGGTAGGCATAAAAAGATATTTCACCTTGGTGTATAATATTTTATCGAAAATAAATATTTTTAAACAATCAGTAATAAATGTAAACACATAGAAATTAGGCCAATAGATAACATAAACGTTGAGATTGTTGAAATATTTTAATTATTTCCATTTGCCATTTATATCTTCTTATTGCATCATATAAAAAATATTTCGAAGGTGACCAACCTTTAAATTAAAAATTGTGATAGAAGACTTTTCTATATATAATAAGATTTTTTTATAATGGCTTATACAGGGTGTTTGGAAGATCGGTGCAAATCCGCGAAGGGCAGCTAGTATAGACTATTTAGAACCATTTGAACCTAACTTATGTTAGGCGAAGTGCCACTATTTTTTTTTAGCAAATTTTAACGATTTTTGGTGAAAAATCCGAATTTTTGTAATTATTTGCTAATATTAGGCCATTTTGAAGGCAAGATCATTTATTTATTATTTTATTTTACTAAAGTAATGTGTAAACAATCTAGTTAAACATGATTAAGGCATTTGTGTAATGAGAATTTTTTTTTACAGGTATTTGAAGTAAATTATTTATTTTAATATTAGAATAAACTGATT
The DNA here is from genome assembly GCA_003671415.1 of Megathymus violae. Taxonomy (NCBI): domain Eukaryota; kingdom Metazoa; phylum Arthropoda; class Insecta; order Lepidoptera; family Hesperiidae; genus Megathymus; species Megathymus violae. The sequence continues at coordinate 1,197,520 of PDGT01000034.1, forward strand.
ATTGGTGGTATTAAAAAAAAACACTGATGGTGCTTTTTTTGTTCAAACATTTTTATAAATATGCCTGGTTATTGTTCTTTCTTTTGAGGTATCAACTAAGCGGATGCCTCTCCAATTATTGAAATTAAGACCTACAAACCAAATTGAGACAGAAAATTAAAATTTGTAGGCGAAATAAATAAAACTAAATTTTATTTAAAATCATTTATTTTTCATGTTCAAAATGTTCGCCGCGGTTTCTAACACAAGCACGGGCCCGTCTTCTCACTTCTGTTGTCGTTATTTTCAATTTCATCTCCACTTTCATCGTCGCGAACGTTGAATTAATTCTATTAATTAACTCTTCTCTTGTGTTTATTTCCACATTTGTGTATACTAGTTCCTTGGCCCGACCCCACACGTAAAAGTCAAGCGAAGCAATGGCAATAAACTTGTTCTGTTCAGGTAGCGCGGTACATTTCACAGCAAAAAGGACTTTATTGATAAAACAATAGCGTCGTGTTTAATTAATAATAAGCTTCCCAATGCAGACATTGAAGATGCATGGTTCCTGAAATCAATTTTGTGGACAGATAAAAGTAAATTTTCAAGGGAAGGCATAAGTAACTTCCATAATCTTCATCAATGGGCTGAGAAACATGCTAATCCACATTGGAAAAAGCAAAAATCATTCCAAAGGAAATTCTCGGTTAATGTGTGGGCCGGAGTTATTGGCAGAACATTGATTGGGCCCCATTTCTTACCAGATAATTTGAATGGAAATAATTATTTAGAATTCCTGCAAAATGATCTTCCAGAGCTTGTACAGGCATCCCTGTCTCCGATATTCGTTGGAAACCGAAAAGTTATTTTCCAACAAGATGGTTGTCCAGCGCATTGGACATTAAATGTTCGAGAACACTTAAATAATTGCTTCCCCAATAGTTGGATCGGCAGAGATGGGCCCATCCCTTGGCCCGCCCGTTCACCCGACCTGACTCCGCTTGACTTTTACGTGTGGGGTCGGGCCAAGGAACACAAATAGTAGTATATAGTATACACAAATGTGGAAATAAACACAAGAGAAGAGTTAATTGATAGAATTAATTCAGCGTTCGCGACGATGAAAGTGGAGATGAAATTGAAAATAACGACAACAGAAGTGAGAAGACGGGCCCGTGCTTGTGTTAAAAACCGCGGCGAACATTTTGAACATGAAAAATAAATGATTTTAATTAAAATTTAGTTTTATTTATTTCGCCTACAAATTTTAATTTTCTGTCTCAATTTGGTTTGTAGGTCTTAATTTCAATAATTGGAGAGGTATCCGCTTAGTTGATACCTCAAAAGAAAGAACAATAACCAGGCATATTTATAAAAATGTTTGAACAAAAAAAGTACCATCAGTGTTTTTTTTTTAATACCACCAATAATCAGTTTATTCTAATATTAAAATAAATCATTTACTTTCAAATACCTGAAAAAAAATATTCTCATTACACAAATGCCTTAATCATGTTTAACTAGATTGTTTACACATTTCTTTAGTAAAATAAAATAATAAATAAATGATCTTGCTTTCAAAATGGCCTAATATTAGCAAATAATTACAAAAATTCGAATGTTTCACCAAAAATCGTTAAAATTTGCTAAAAAAAAAATAGTCGCACTTCGCCTAACATAAGTTAGGTTCAAATGGTTCTAAATAGTCTATACTAGCTGCCCTTCGCGGATTTGCACCGATCTTCCAAACACCCTGTATACTATTTTTGTATTTCTACCATTAAAAATGTGTGTATGCAAGTGTATAAACTTACTCTTACATCATCATTTATAATATCATCACGATGCCAGTTTAGGTATATAGTACCCCCAAAGACAGATTCATTGAATAATTTGGTACAATTTATCGATTCAAAATTTTAAATATTTCTACATATTCGTATATAATTTGTATTTAACATAAATTTTTACGTACTTACTTCAGAATTTCAACAAACCCTGTACCAAGGCTTACACCAAAATTTTGAACAAATCAATGAGATTTTATTATACTTAAATATCTCACTTAATTATTAGTATTGGCTGCTATATAAATTTTTGTTATAGGCATATAGTAAAATTTTGAATAAATTTGAAGTCATTTGGATGAAATTAAATACGCCTTGACCTCATTGACTCTAACCCCGGTCACTCACATGCGCGCAAAGGTTTGAAATTTGTACGAATGTTTGCACGAATGTGAGGGGCTGATAAGCAAATGGGTTCGCATATGAGTATGCAAATCTATTTGCGCAGCCCCCTACACTTCATCCATTTCCAATATAAAGAGTATCTGGAACTACTACTATAGTACGTATTAGTAGTTAAGTTTATAGTAATTATAGTAGACGCTGCAAACTACGAAAAATGAATACATCTATCACCTATGCAATCGGGTGCACAACTGGTCGCACGAATGTGTGGGAGACTACGCGAATGTTCGAAGTTCGCGCACTTTGATGTGCGACAAAAACCGACACAGCTTGGAAAACTACGAATGCATCAAAAACTTCGCATAATCATTTGCGAAGGTCGTCCTACACTTGTAGGTTCGTGTATTCGCGCGAATGTGAGTGACCGGCATAACAATCGTCACGGTGTGCACGAAACATTTCTGTATATTGTATAACTACGAGATTGTTGAAAATGCTAATCAATGTCGTGGCCCTCCGATAATGTGTGTGGCAAGTCAGTAGATCGCGAGGCACGCTCCGTCGTACACTCTCGCTCCTCGCTTTTACGATAGGAATAATAATTGGAATATGTGATTGACATGTCTATTCAAATGAGAAAATGGCTGATGGATCTGAGAATCATAAACAAATACAGATCGTTCGCTGTTGCACAAAGTGTAAGTGTTCCAACTATATTAATATAATCCAACTTTTAAAAGTGAATCAGAACGCTTTTAACTATTGTTAATTGAATTCTCTAGTGGCTTTAGTATAAATGTTTATAGAAATCATGAATAGATAAGATAGAATAATTCAAAAAGTTTTGTAAACAATATCTAGCAGTTTACTAATACGCACGGTTTTAATAGCACTTTATGGTGTGGTTTGGTTTTTACATAATTAGATCACACCACAGAGCTGTTTGTAAACATCGATGTTTTCGAATAGAGTGGACACACGGTTCAGTATGTAATTATAATTAGTAAAGTTAAGTTTGTTAAAGTTTTGTATTTTTATCCACATTCTGATGTCATATTTATTTATAATATTATGATAGGTATTTTTGGTTTGACGTCACAGAAAGACAACTTCAGTCGGACTCGAGAAATATAAGTGATTGGATATACTTAGGAATCGGAACGGCTTCCACCAAAGGATTTTTCATAAGGGAATTCCTGTAAATTTTTAGTTCACGCTAAAAAAATAACTTTTCGCAGAAAAAATTCATAGATTCAACACGATAGCCGCCAATATCTACAACTGATTTTCACGTGTAAGTTAAATAGGTAATACCGTATCTTCAGTTAAAATGAATAAGAATGACATCTATTAGTTTAATAATTACTAAATTGCAGCCCTAAACTTGAATATTCGATATCAAGGTCAGGTTTTCAGTAAGGGGAATTTACTCCTATAATGAAAATATACACATGAGGTCTCACTTTATTCGTCCTAAGAAAATAACGCGAGTATGATAATTTCTTGGCAGATACATCTGTATCTAAAGTTAAACATGTAATATACCCACGTGTATATTATTATTAGTAGTTTATTATTAAAGAATACCTTAATGACAGTTATAATCAACTATAGACATGTATTAAGGTACAATTACAGTTTTACAAAAAAAGTCAGTCGCTCCTATTACCCGACAAATGCGGCTAATGAGAGCCCATTTAACGCTCATACGGAAAATGGGAGCCATTATAATTACTCTTAAACTAAAAAATTAACAAAACATACTTTAAATGAGATCTTAGTAATTATAATTATCAATACAATAAAACACAAATTAAAAAGATCAATTTTTTAAACTAAAACAAATGAAATTATTAATGGAAAACAAAAGATCCAAACCAAATGCACAAGTATAAGAATCTGGACAATCACTGCCAGAACACTCTTTATGGGCTCAGTTTCCGCAACTTCTGCATCGGTACCACATCTCTCACTTTTTCCAGTGTCTAAACAAATTGTACATAAATTATCCTCTTCAGAATATTATGACTCATCATCGCAGATAGATTTTCGTCTACTTAATCAGTAGATGAATCTTCATCGTCACTTTTAAATAAATATTTTGTTGCCTTTCTGATCCTTATGTTTCTGGTTGTAGTTTTCTTGCTTTTAATCTCTTTATTTTTGGTATCTTTCTTCTTAATATATTTGCCTTTGGTACATTTTCTCTTGACACAATTTTCTTTATCACAGTTTCCTTTATTTTTCCTTATTTACTTTGTCTTATTCTTCTTTTCAGTTCTTTTCCTTTTCTTTTCTTCAAATACTGCTTTCATAGGAGTGCTTGTTATTATTTCTGTTAGGAATTCCAGTTTGCTGAGATACTTTGTACAACGAAATGCCTCGTCTTTTCAGAACAGATACCGCATTTTCTAATGAATCCACCATCCAAGAAGCTTTTGTGGTAGTCCGATTTCTTTTACCTGCCATCTAAAACAAAAAATAAAGTATTTTATGTCCAAAAAAGAATAAATAGGGTAATGGGAGCTATGTCGAGAATGAGAGCCAAGCTAGGCTACCATTAGCCGCTAACCTCCATTTTGAAAAGTAATAACATAAATAAGTAATTCTATTTTCAATCACAACTCAACTAATTTGAATTGTTAGTCTAATCTTGTGAATCTAGGGATCTAGTAAACATAAATACAATAAAATAAGTATATAATTTCATGCTCACCTTGATGCTGGCAATTGGCAATTTTTTGTAAGCGTGGAGCGAAAAACACTAAACCGTCCCATATGACTAAACGAATCGCACTAAACGTTAGTATACTGTCATCTATGGCACTAACGGCACTAACGGTTCGAGCTCGTCAGGCGAAGATTGCCGATAGTTGACGGAAACAGCAGAGATCGCGCGAAAGTGCATGCGTTCCGTTCAATCACCATAGCTCCCAGTGCCCGACCGCTCTCATTACCCTGCGTTCCCCTACTATCATTAAAATATAAAAAAAAAATTACAAAAGTTTTCCGGCATTAGGTAATTTTTTTATCATTGGAATTCTCACATGCAAAATATCAAGTTAACCACATATCTTGATGAGGATGAAAATTGTAACAAGAGTCCATTGCAATGCGATCGTTTTGACCTACCCGTTTAAGTAATGAGAAAATAAATGATTGTTCTTCAAAACAATTCCTAAGTTTAAGAAGTTTCCTCATCAATTTATCAAGCTATAGCTCCAAAAATGACGACTGATATATTTATTATGAAATCGTTGAAAGAAAATTTTTATCTCCAGTTTCTGTAGAAACAAGATAAGAAATATATAACGACGTGCTCCAGCATTATCTGATGCGTTTAAACAATTCTCATAATTAAAATCAGGTAATGTTACAAGTCAATTATGTAATCAATTTGAAGATATTTCATTGTGAAATAAAACATAATTAGCTAATTTAATAAATTTGTACTCGTAGAAGCATGAATGTCATTTCAGACGAACAAAGCGCAATTACAATAAAAATATTTACGTTTGTCGCTTGTATCGGCACCATAAATTCAGGTCTCCGTACATTTTGGCGTATTCAATACAAATTTGTAATGTTACGAAGCTTCTCGAAGTCGGCAGGCTTACGATGATTCTGGAAGGGTGGCCGACCGTTACGGTGAAAAACAATGGAGGCAATAAAAGAGAAACCCAGGTAGTAATAAAAACTACCTGGGTCACTTCAAGCCAAAAGGGGCGAGATTGGCGTACATGAGTGCCGAAATGAGGATGTTTACCTGACCCGCTATTGTTATGTCGATTTCCGGGAATTATTGTTGTTGTTGTTTATTTCAATGAAGGGCGTGGAAAAATCTGGAAGCCTGGAAATCGGTATAATAGCGGGCAGGGTCACCCACAGGGCATTCGGTTTCCGGATACGAAGTGAAGAGTTCTCTCCTTACGAAGCGAATACCTGCGATCTACGGGTGTAACTGCGTTTGTGAATCGTGTGAAGTAAAATAAAGTCTCTGCGGAACTATTGTGGCATTTTTACGAGCCTATAGATCCTGACACGTAACAGTAATAATAAAATAATACACTACTTATAACACAGTTTATAATAGAAACACTAGCAGCTAACGTCAGGTGTCCCTATACCTGAAATTATAAACGGGACCCATATAAAAGTACTATGTCTAATAAAGTTTGTTTTCCTCCAGAGCAGGCATCGATCTTGGCAGCATTCCAATTCAATTATTCAGTATTTCGGCAACCAGAGATATTTTATGAAAAGATGCTTACATACGACTAATATTGTTAACAAAATCGTTGCATTTAAACTATCTGATATTGGTGAAGGTATTCGTGAAGTAGTTATCAAAGAATGGTATGTAATTTTAATTTTTGCATTATAATAATAATAATAAGTGTATTTCATAAATATTTGGAACGGAAACACAACATTCACAGGGTAAAGATTACAGTAAAATATTGAAACTAGTGATAAATTAATCAGTTACCTAAACTAGGCAAGATATCAGTAATATAAGCTACTGAACTATTCCAGTAATTAATCTGATTTACTATTTAATAGAAAACAATGGCAAGGGCTAGTTGTGACAAACTAAATGTAATATAGTGAAGTTAAAACTATACGTATAACATAATGCAGAACACAAATATCTAACAAAAACTTCTAAATTTGCTAAATCGAATTTTTTGAGAACAATAAAGTTAATAAATGTGTCCTATTTTTCTTCTAATAATATAATGTTCAATATCCACATATTTAAAGGCCTTCTCAATTAAGGATTAAATTTAATGTCAATACTTCGCCCTCCAGGTTCATCAAAGTAGGGGATAAAGTACAACAATTTGATAATATCTGCGAAGTACAAAGTGATAAAGCAGCTGTGACAATAACCAGCCGATATGACGGTATAGTGACACGCCTATATCATAAGGTGGATCAAACCGCCCTCGTAGGACAACCTCTTATTGATATTGAAGTCGAAGACACCGAAAAAGGTATTATTTTAACCATAAATTTAAACAGTTGTAGTGAGCAAGTGATATGTTAATACATTTTTTTATGTTAATAGCCGACAAATGAGCAGACGAGCTACCTGATGGTAAGAGGTCACCGTCGCCCATGGACATCAGCAAGACCAAAGGTATCACTGATGCCTTTTCAGCCAGGAAATGAGAAGGAGATAAGAAAGAAGGTACTGGCTCTCAAACTCCCAGCTGGTACACGACGAGTCGTTTGGCGGCTGACTCAAGCAAGAGGGTGGTAGCTAGCCTGACAGGCTTCACGGAAAGATAATAATACCACTAATAATATTAATAACTTAATAATAATACTGATAATATAATCCTCACCCGAAGCCCTACCACCAAGCAGGCTGGCTTCTGTCGCCTCTTACGACACCCTGTTCTGCAGTTCTGCATGGGATTGGGGGTAGTATTCTAAGCCGCCCCAATATTTACTTATTTACTATTACATACATATTAATTTATTTTAAATAAATAACTTAGTTAACGTATAAAATATAAAAACAATCAGACACCTAACAAGTGTGTTAATTTTTTATGTTTCCTGTTATATTTTTACAGATGTAGATCCTAACACACCTAGCGATGTTGAAGAAAAAACTGTTCAGGCATTGGATAACAATGAAACTCAAAGGGTTAAAGTACTGACAACACCAGCAGTTAGAAGAATAGCAGCACAATTTAAAGTTAGTTACAGTTTCAAATTACACAAACTTTTTAATTACCTTGGCATTGGCATCATTTATGTCAAGCACATTACCACTTTAAAATCCTCTTAGATATCATTGAAGATGTAGCGCATTTGATATAGGGAACCGAAAATTGGATCAGACGCACACATGTGACCAGAAACAAGTGTATGCAGAAATTGAAATTAAATTTCTTGCCCGCGTCGTTGTATTATACCCACCACGGTTATAGTATCGACGACTTTAAGTCGAGATTGAATAGACTTTTTGTAAATCATTGCGATTCACCTTCTAAGGCTACATTGTTACTTTCTATCAAAGAGCTCACTTAAACGTAGAAATAATGTATTTTAAATTAAATTAATCATGTGGGAATATTAACAATTTTGTAGGTTGATTTAAATGATGTTAAAGCAACTGGTCGAGATGGCAGAATTCTAAAAGAAGATGTGTTGTCGTACTTAAATATAAGTGCTGATAAATCAAATGATGTTCCACTGACAACTACTGTAGAGGCAAGATCAATACCACTAGTAGAAGGAAAAGCTACAGCAGAAGTGTTCCTAGAGGATAAAATTATGCCAGTTACTGGATTTACCAAAGCAATGGTAAAATCAATGACGGAAGCGATGGTAAGAATTTGAGGCTGTTTAATTGAAATTTTACTGGATCTTAACAAATTGTTAAATTTTTATAATTTTCACAGAAAATTCCACATTTCGGATTCAGTGATGAATACGACGTCACAAAGTTGGTTGAATCAAGAGACAGCCTTAAAGTAATGGCTGACCAACGAGGAGTTAAACTGACATATATGCCATTAATCATCAAGGCAGCATCTCTGTGTCTTACTTCTTATCCGATATTAAATAGCAGTCTCGACAGTTCTTGCGAAAACATAATTTATAAGAGTAGCCACAACATTGGGGTAGCAATGGACACTCCGAGCGGCTTAGTGGTGCCGGTTATAAAAGTAAGTAGATTAAATACGTGCAACTATGTATCTTGTTATTATGAACATGCGTCACTATTTATGCTTATTGTTATTGCAAAAGTGAATGATGCTCTTTATTTCAAACAGTTTTATCGTTCCTACGTCTTCCTTTTATCAGTTAAAATGATGTAGCGATTGTTTTTTTTATATTACATGCGTTTTAATCTTTCAGAATGTTCAAGCTAAAAGTATTATTGAGTTAGCGCGGGAACTGAATGATTTGCAGAAGAAGGGCTCCACAGGTCAACTTGGTATCAATGATTTGTCCAGTGGAACATTCACTATCTCTAATATAGGCATAGTAAGCACTTTTTATATTATACCAAATATAAATACCTATTACTTGTTTTTATAATAGTGTTAAACATTTTACGTTCACATTTCAGGTTGGTGGAACTTATACAAAACCAATTATTTTACCGCCCCAGGTTACAATAGGTGCGTTAGGAAAAATACAGGTAAAAGATTTTTTTTTTATTTTATGTAAGCATTGGATTTATAAGCATTCAATTAAAAACAATAGTCGTAGAGATTCGTTTCTATCAACCTCATGTACAATATCACAATCTATTTGTATATAAATTTGGTATAAAATATTGAATTTAAATTCGTAGCAGCTTCTGCATTTCAATCTGTTACATGTGGATGATTATACCTACACATTAAGGTTGTCAGACTTAGCAACTAATGATTGAGACAGAATTAAATTGTTTTATTTTTTTATTATTTAGGTGCTGCCAAGATTCAATTCAGATGGTAACCTAGTAAAAGCTCACATTTTAACGGTAAGTTGGTCAGCCGACCATAGAGTTATAGATGGTGTCACGATGGCGAAATTTTCAAAGGAATTAAAACAATATCTTGAAAATCCGTACAAACTGCTGTTGGATCTATGATACAACAGCATTTCGCGTTATGATTTACATTGAATTTTTTTTTGTAATGAAATAAAATGTTCATCTCGATTTTATTAATATAGTTTTATTGCATAGATCCTAGAACCCAGAATAACAAATAATTTGAAATCAACGCCGCAATACCTCAAATCGGGTGACTTTGAAATAAGCTATAGTCCATTCCGGAATGCAGTGAGGCGTATATTCACGATGAAACCGTGCAAAAATTTCAGCAAATATTAAAGCATCAATATTGTTGATTGCAACCCACTTTAGCGCCAAAAATGCCATGTCTACGTCACAAAACTTTTTATCTGAAAATGGATTATGCACTGTAAATATAAGTTCTGTCTTTGCTTTCATCCATAAAATCAAATGGAAAAGCGCCAAATACCTAAAGAAACAAATTGGAAAATTAAGAATGTAGATTTAACAAGCAATGTGTTATTATGTGATTAGTGGATTAAACGTCGGTCTTCCGCAAAAGAAGTAGTTGCATGCAGACTGCGTGTACCTCTAATTTTTGAAATTAGCTGTTTATTACAAATTCTTTATCACTTGCTTCGGTAAAGGAAACCTCGCGAGGAAACTCGCATATCTGTGAGTTCTTCATAATATTTTTAAAAGTATGTTAAGTCTGTCAATCTCTACTTGGTTAGCGTGACGAACTATTTCCTTAACGACTCATTCTTATAAGATACCCGAGCCGAATATCGGAACTATTGAGGATTGTAATAAAAATAATGTAGATACCGGCTATTCTTATGAAATACACTTTTCTGGGCGACGATATTTGTATGTCATCGCGGTTGAGTGCGAGCAGTGAACGCTGTCGTTCGCTCCAGTTGCGATCGAGTTCTCGCGTCAAGCTCAATCTAGCGGCTTTAGTCAGTAAGCCGTTCAGTTCCGAGTATTGACCATCGCTTATAACTTGAGTCACCCGTGATATAGCCTGAGAACACATTACAATATTTTCCATTATTAGATATTTAAAATATTTAATCATTAGTCTCCTAGTTTGTTCGGGAGTATTTTTTTCGTGTTAACAATAAAATATAAATTTGCTGTGCCATAGTACTTATTGTAAAATGTACCTACTACTTAAAATATTTTAAAATTTAGAAATAATGATTTAGAAAGCAAATTATTTTAGGAATAGTAAAGTTTGTAGTTAGTGTGCTACAAACTTTATTATTCCTAAAATAATTTCTTTGTATTTCTCCTATGTCTTTATGTGTATAGCTTTGTTATCTAGGGAAGAATTGAAAAATGTATAAAGATTTCCCCGAAAATCACGCAATAAAGTCAAAATCCTGAACGACTATCTGTCAATTAGAAATTACATAAACATGGAAATATATATATGCAAGGGTGCAGCAAACGCTAGATGCTCTAAGTACGTAGTTTTAAATGAAATACATAAGTAACGTTGATTTTGATTTTAAATAAAATGTGTAAGTAATTAGACTCAATCAATCATTGGCAACCGAGCTGCACTTGTGGCAAACACAATATAAACATTCTACGATTTTTTTACCAATGGTGAGGGGGGTTCGGTCAACCTAACCCCTCTAACCTTATATTAGGGATGTTATGGAGCTGCGTAACCGTAACCGAATCTGTCGTATATGGGAAAAAAATATCCTAAACCTTAACCGAATCCGGTAAAAAAAGTGTCGGATTATTTCGAATAGAGGCAAATTCTAAATAAAGCACGTTATGACAGGTTTACATTGACTGAGCCGATACATTAGCCGCGTTGTTCTCATTTTAGTCAATTTTATTATTTAATTTGTTTTTTCTGTGATTATAATACCACATAAAACCTACAAATAAAGTCGACCCTTGTAAATACATTATATTCTTGTTTCCAAGTCGTAAATCATCTAATATCCGTAACCGAAATTACCCGAAGCAATCGGATAATCCGGAATAATTTAATATCCATAACCGTAACCGAAACCGCTAAAATATTATTCATATATCCGTATCCATATCCGGATCCGAAATTTCATATCCATAACATCCCTACCTTATATACACCCATATTTTCGATATAATCGATCAATCCACTATCAATCTTCATTAAAATTTGATAATAAGCTTACATCAAAGTACCTGTTTTGTTCCGAATTTAAACTCTTTCTCCTGAAATGATGGGTCCCAGACATTTCTTAACACACTGAAATCTATTTTAGTCATAAGCCATGTAAACGGATTTTGTATTAACACTAGTTTAGGTACTCTCTTACGGTTTTTCTTTGGCTTGTCATTTTTCCGTCGAAACATGAATGTTCTTGTGACAACATTGAGATAGTTAAAGGGACGTTTTGTAACTTGCAATAATTTCGATTCATCGTCAAAGTTTTTATTTTCTACATGACGATATAGTGTTAAAGGCTTTATATTGGCGTATGAAGTACCATGTGGTGGTAAAGCAGCATAGGTGGGTATAGCCCACCTCTGCTGCGGTGCGCAGCTACAGGCGGATACCGCTGCTCGCTGCAATGCCAAACAGCGCAGCGATGTAGACAAGCATCTGCTTGCCAGTAATTTTATCGTCCCTACCATCTAAAATACAATTTATGACATTTATTCTTGAATCTGAAATAAGTAGCAGGAATAACTGCTGCAAATTAAAACAAATTGTAGAATATTGATTAAGCAACAAACCATATCTCCATTGCGGCGTCTACATTTATTTATACGAATGTATAAATTCTAAAATTGATTATCATTTTTCATGTTTATATAACACCCATAATTTGGTAAAATTGCTGAAAATCATACAACTTTTGGCGTTCCACTCTTTGACATTATTGACGTTATATAAACGGGCATATATATACAGGTTAACAAAAACTCGAAAAGAATACAAAATTTCAAATATTCAAAAACATATTTTTGGAGTAAAAGTACCTATTAGTTTTTCCGTTCAGAAATACACAAGCATGCTCGTATACGGCGTATAACAATTTTATTAAATAATATTTATTTCCAACATGTTACTAATAAACTTCCCGTATGATTTTTGTGAAAAAATGTAATTATTATATATTAACTGTTTATTTTTAGTAATTTCCATCAAATAATAAACGCAAACTACTAATACTACTAGCAGATTTACAATAATCTCTGACGTTGTATTTTATTGACTAATTTTTATTGTATTTGTTACCTAGCGTATTTTTATTGTTTTTTTTCCTATATTATCTCTAGTATTTTTAGTGTTTCTCGCTCCAAATACTTTAATTTACTATCTGATAAAATTATCATTGGAAACTCTAATGATGTATGTCTTTCTACTCTGTAATATCTATAAGCTTAAAAAGACATTTTTTGTTTCCCAAATAAATAAAAAAACTAAATACCAACACCCCATACATGTGATAATTATGTGCTATATTTATCTTATTATTCATAATTATCTAGATAACCACGAGTAAAATACTGATGGTAGAAAAATAATTAATTGAATTATTTTTGATAATTAATCGCATAATCAATTTGCAATTCAGTGATATAGATTATCCAGATTCATATCAATTAATGTGCAATTCTAAAATTAAGACCAATTGAACTTTAAACACATAAGTTTTTATATATCATATTCATAATAATTGAATGTTTCAGTGTTTAAAATATTTATCTAGGTAATTTTCAGTTTTTCACAAACACAACATGGAATTAAAATTACTACATATTTTCGTATTCTTTATTGTTAGAATTACACACGTTTATCAAATAAATATTACTTATAGAGAATTTCATTTCTACATCTGATGAAATCCAAGAAATTAAGAAAACGGATATGCATGGGAATGAGTTGTAATAATATAATTTTTGTAAAAAGCCGAAGAAATATCCACCTTTTTATGTTAATAGCCGACAAACGAGCAGACGAGCCACCTGATGGTAAGTGGTCACCGTCGCACATAGACATCAGCAAGACCAATGGTATCACTGATGCGTTGTCGGCCAGGAAATGAGAAGAAGGTTCTAACCTAAAGTACTGGCTCTCAAGCCCCCAGCCGAAACACGACGAGTCGTTTGGCGGCTGAGTCAAGCAGGAGGACGGTAGCTAGCCAGGCAGGCTTCACGAAAAGATAATAATACCAGTAATAATATTAATGACTTAATAATAATACTAAAATATAATCCATACGCGAAGCCCTACCACCAAGCAACTGGCTTCTGTCGCCTTCTAGGACACCCTGTTCTGCCAGAGTGGGATTGGGGGAGTATTCTAGGCAGCCCCAATACGGCTAAAACCTACTCGGCCTTGTTTTTGTAGTGGTCAACAACCTATGTTTAAACGTTCGATATATATGGCAAATCATAATTGATATTTATATATATATAAGCTATCAAACTTTCTAAAGTACGGAAAGTACACCAGTGCCTATGTTTGTGAAAAGAAAACTAATCTTGCACGTCGCTATATTTAAAATTTCAGAAGCTCATTACTATTTACATTTTCTACACATTATTTAGTTATGATCGGCTATATTTTGAGTTCATATTCCAATTTGTTTAATTATATAGATAACAATGTCCTAATGCCGGTACAACAACAACCTTAATAAGTTATGTTTTAATATATTGTGTCTCTGAATTTCGTCTGGAAATTTAGTTAATAACTAGCAAACTGTTCTCGCTTCGCTTCAGGAAAATTACGTGTGACATTATTTTAAATTAATTTGTAACTTTTTTTATTTATGGACGGATCGCAATGAAACAATTTTTAAGTATTAAGTGACGCTTACTGCAATACATTAGTGAAAACCAGAACAAAATCGGTTAAGCCGTTTCTAAGATTAGCGGGAACAAACGCACAGACAAACAGTCAAAATTTCTAAAAACTATTCGTTTTGCGTTCTATTGCGTTATTTAAGGCCCCTAATAATAGTTTTTCTCATATATCGTTCACGTACAGAAAGCTAACAGTTAGAATTTTATTATTAGTATAGATGACATCAAACTTCACTCTTTATTTAAATGACAATAAATTACAGGTAGATATTGTTATAATCACACAAATTGTTCCGCTTCACAACTATCAATTATTTTGCGTTATCATGCTATGCGTTTTTGGAATAAAAATGAAACATTTCAATTTAAATAAAATAAAGGCTAATTTTAGTTTTAAATACTGTAAAATTAGAATACAGAACGAATACATGTAAAAATCGTACAGTGCCGTTATTTAATAAAGGTATACAAAAGTTAGAGCTGTATATATACATAATATTATGTTGCGAATCAGTCCATATGATAGAATCTTGGACTGAGGTACTGTGCTGGCTTGTTGGTAGACAGCGGAGTGGAGGTCGCCATGATGTAAGGAGGTATACGACGTTTATCTGAGAATGGACTTGCGCGAGAATAATACCTCCTTTCTATTACCTACAATGTGAAAAATGCAGAAATGTAGGGTCAGTATCAATATTATTGAAGTTTTTAATAAATAGATATATACTGAATAGTCATCATCACCATTGTAAGGTTTCAGTAATTTAAGTGAAATTAATCTAAAAATAAAGTAACAATGCTCTTGCACTAATTACAGGTATGGCGGTAGAATTTATTTTTAGTAATAATGTAGGTAGTTCATTTGCTTGCACAAATGACACGACTTAAGGGAGAAGGGAGCTCAACACTTGGTGGGACGGCAGTCGGCGTGAAGAGCTAGTCGCAAGCGGTCGAAAGTCACGATAAGGCGCGAAGGGAATAATCAGTTGAGAAGATAAGGAGTATCGTATAAAATATTGAAGGAAGTAAAATAAATAATTAAATAAGCTGCGTATGACTTATTATTTCTGGGAACTTTTACACCATTACGACCCATATTGTTCCACTGCTTTGTTCAGGTTTCCTTTCACAATGAAAGGCAGTTAAGGCCATAATCAACTGAACCAACTTCAACATCAACTGACCAAGTGCGAACTGCCAGACTTCCTATACTTTGACAATATTATGGAGACCTTAGATGTGTTGATTTCTTCGTGATTTTTTATTCATCCAACTCACTATTCATACATTTTAAGAAGTAAATAAATAACAAAATTCTATGAATGAATGTATTAGATGGCTATCTACCCAGTATTTTTTTTATGAATTATTAACATAAAATTCTATAAACTTGAGCAAATTTAATTACTGACTGAGTTGATATGTTCAACCAAACTTTGTTTTAAATTATTATATTTAAAAGAAAATTAAACCATCAAACCTTATCAAAAAATCTTGTCAGTTTGACGGAGTTACTTGTGCCTGGCGCAAGAGACCTAGAAACAAGAAATGACATTGTTATTAAACCTTAAAAATATGAATATTTTGTTGTAATTAAATATGGATTACTTATTGTAATAAACAATCGTCAATAAAATATTAAATATTACAAAAATAATATAATATTTATATCAATAAAATAATTTTCAACATTGTACGGAGTGTATTGAGTTAATTGAGAGATATTACAAGGCTCTGTTGTCTGTACCCCCTTTTCAGCTTGGTTTACGTGCCGCCCTCTTTTAGAAGCAACTGTAACACGTTTCGCTGACAGTGTTGCAAAGTCAGCTAGCTATTAATGGCTTATTATCGGATTCCCCGCGTGCTCAACTCCGCAGTCCGTTGTGCTCGTCGATGATGCATTTGATATGACAAATATCCATGGGCAGCGGTGAATAAATGGCTCGTCAAATCATTTATTAGCTATTTAAATTTGAAAAAATGGTAGATTCACAACAAGAGCTGAAATATGAAGATATTTTTTTTTATTGAATCCGGTACTATGGATCACTAAGTATTTTAATGCACAATTTAAAACAGTACAGGTTACATGAGCTAAGACATTTTTCGAGGTTAAGTGCGACATATATACCTTGCCTGAAAACAATTGACAAATATTTCATCTGCGCCACACTGCTCCGCTATACTACTTGCGAGTCGTCGATACTGGTTTTTTCTTTGCGTCTCTTCGGCTAAATCAAATTTAGTACCAATAACGAGTATTGGAATCTGAAAAACACTACATGAATGAAAATGGATTGTTACAACAAAACGTTGTAAAAATATTTTAAAAGTACATAAATATCATCAAAGTAGTGTAATTATCGCACTTTGGGGCTCGGGTCTCATATCGAAAGAAAATAGTTAGGTCCGTCGTATAGTCTCCATAGGAAGATAGGCAAATGGAAACACATTATATTTTATGTCAATAGTTGACAAATAAGCGAACGGGTCACCTGATGGTAAGTGGTCACCGCGTCTCATAGACATTCTGATCACAGAACACATCATCGTGTCGTTGCCAGCCAATAAGAAAACTGGAGAATCGTTCAATTTTTATAGAGAATGGGTTTTATTGTATTGTAACTTTGAGCCCAAATAATTATGTATTTTAATTCATATATTATGCAAGAATAACACTGATATAGCTTTGAAGGTACAAAAACTATAATGTAATGTTACTACTTTAGTACATTGTGTTAGGTACCTATGTCTCACGTAATCCACAAAAGCACAACGAATATATCTACGATAATTTACCCATAACCTAAAAATAACCACAAAATAATAATATTTTATTTATTTATTTATTTACTAAGGTAGTATGATATATTTTATTACACAGAAAAATCAGTAAGTTTGTAATAACGAAAGAGTACTTATGAAAGATATGTGCGTGTGAAAACATGTATATGCGTGATGCGTGAATGTGCGTACCTGGTAACGACAATAAAAACAATGTAAGTAAGGTTCATTAAGTATAATATTAAATTCTGCCAAAGAGTAAACAAGATTGTAATAAATTATGTATATAGAAATCAATTTTATTTCACAAACAATAATGAACTATTTATAATTTAACTTGAGACTAACAGTATTTTGTTGTGTGGATTACCTGTGTCGATCCTAAAAACTGTTCGGGGTCAACATCGACGTGCTGGAATGTAGGATTTATTGTGTCTTGATTTAGAATCTCCGAGAGCCATTTTTGCAAATTTATTTGACTCTTTCTGTTTGTTAGATCGTGCACTAAGATAATACCTGAAACATTACCAACGACACAACAATTTTACTTGACTGTGCATTGCTCAAATGTCTATTAAGATAGCTAAGTCTAGATTGAGAATATCACAGGCCTGCGATTAATTAGCGTAACACTTGAGACAAAAAAAAAATATTTTTTTCCATAACATTGATATTTCAAAACCCTTAAATAACATTTATTTATTATTTAAACATGAAACCGTAGTATCTTTGTTGAGAAAAGGGCAAATGCAAATTAATTGATCTACAATTAAACTTTTTTCGAATTTTCAATTTACCATGAGTTGGTTGATAAAAAACGTTTCTTGTATTTCTATGATTATTTGATCCTCCGACGTCCCACAGTTCCACGAAAAACGTGTTCTGGGCCTGTGTACCTTCCTTGAATCTATGCAGCTTAACTTCCACTGAACACCCCACAGTCCATCCAGGGGAGAGCAATGGCTTATTGTGAGCTATTAAATAGGTCAGTGATGTTTTACCTACACCTAAAATATAAGTAGATTTAAATGTTAATTCAAATTATAAAAATTACGATGACTCCTATCGTACCTAGTACCCAAGTATTCCATAATTGTAGTTTACTATTTATGCACCATGTACGTGTGACCAATTATAAAAATGTTTTATATTTATTTGACTTCTGTAACAACCTATGCATGTCCGATTTTAATAAACATTAATTCTCAACAAAAGTACTAACCCAAATTTTAATTCTATCCGGTTCTTTTATTGATTTATTACAATAAAAAGTCTTATGTTATGTGGTCTCGTGTTACCTAAACCGAACGTAGGATGTCCGTTTAATTAAAGGGGAAGACTAAGATCCGAGTCGGAAACGGTCCTAACAAATTTTTTGACAAATATTTTCAATTTTCGTATGTACCATATGAAATGCGCAGATTACCTTATCAAATGTAAAAAATGGAGATGTGGTTCAGACGTAAGTACATTGTGAGATTTAAAATAGAATTAACAATAGACGAGGTGACCCTTCCTCCTCCTCTATCAAAATTACGAAAGGTGGTATTAACCTTCATTTATTTAATACTGTGTAGGATATGCACAAAAACCGGAAAAAGAAGTGTATTTTTGGGACAGAATTAAATTGAAAACGTTCAAAATTTTCGAAACCAAGGAATATTCGTAAATTGATTTATAAGTTTTCGAACAATAAAACTCTTGTCAACTTCAGTTCAGTTTTCATTTGATGTTTGGGCTAATAATTACATACCTGAGTTAGAAGACGTTCCTACCCTGCTTTAAATTTTCTTTAATAAAAAAAATGTTACGTTTCAGTTTAGAAATCATTCAGTTTTTAAGAAAATTGCGCATAATATTCGAGTCCCGATGCAAAAAATTCATCCTGCACACATTGTGAAAAATAAACTCGAGAACAAAAAAATCGACTCGTTCTATACTTCTACATTGAAAGGGCTCTCTCTCTGTAGTATAATTTTTTCTCCGTGCAGTTTGCGTCATAAAACGTCGGAGCGGTGAAGCGAGTATTTTGCTCTCTCTCCCACTCAGGGGCCTTATCGGCGGGCATAGTGATGCGCATTATTGTTGTCAATAAGCGTTATCGATAGTGTATTTAGTTTTGTCATTATGTGGGATTGTGATAAAAAAAATAGATAAAACAACGTATTTATTAAAATAAGAATAATAATGATTTAAAATAAATTATTAATTGGGTATGTATGTATTAAAAAACTATAAGTACAAAAGCTTAGAATGTAAATGTTAAAAATTTAAAGTTATATTTTCATTTCAGTGAAAAATGTTAAAACATTGTTGATAACAACACGTGCTTGTGCTGGTATATTGGTGCCAACAGGCAAATATTATTTTGAATAAATTCTACCGTTTTGGTACAAAACAAAGGAGTAGCCATTGTGTCACTAAAGAAATTCAGAGAACGAATGCGCGAAAACACTTATTTTCTCTTCGATATATCTACTAAATTAGCATTGCATTCATTTGCAGGTATTAGGTGAGGGTAATGACGAAAAACAAATTACATAACAATTGACAAACAATAATCATAACATAACAATATCGCAGCACCTTTGTATACCGCACCGCCGCCGTGCAGCTACCTTCGATGACTCATTTGTTTTTATCGATAATGGCGTTGCGCCCGCGCAACATGCCTACGCCCTAGCCGGCTTATCTATTATGACCCAAACTGCACGGAGAAAAGAATTATACTATAGCACTAAAATTAAAACCTAAATTTCATTTTAGACCGTAAATTCTTTAAGTTCTAGGTCTAACCTTAAAAAGATAAGCATACTGCTGTGTTATCTTTTAAAATAACAATAGCTATTCCTTCACACTAGTACGTATTGAGATTAGGACGTCTAAAAGGCAACCTACCCTTTTCGACCTTATCAATTCACCGAGAAACGTCAACAGGTACATACCTCCGCAATCTCCGAGCAAGAATGTTTCCCTAAAATAGATACGACACCTGAAGCAACGGCTCAAGCAGTCACGCTATTGCAACAAGACTTTAGCCAACGTCAAGTTGCTCGTAAACTTCATATGAGCCAGTCAGCGATTTCAAGGATTTACCGAAAACACCAGAGGTGGTCTTCACTAGAGAAGCGGTTTTGGCATCAAACGACGTACTTCGGAGAGAAATCGTTCCTTTACTGGAGTTCAAGCCCAACAGGATCTCAAAGAAACGCGTGGAGTATTAGTAGATGTCAGATTGTGAACGGTGAAAAGACGAATCAAGGCAGCTACCCTAACTCCAAAGAGACCAGCAACGAGCCAGATTGACCCCTGCTCATCGAGCAATCCGACGTCGTTTTGTTAGAGAACACGTCGATTAGACTGCAGAATAATGGCGCTCTATTCTCTTCTCTTCTGTTTTCACAAATCGTCCGATTTAGGATTCTAATTTAATCGGATATGCGACCGATTTTTGGTCATAAAAATTATGGAAGATGGCGCAAACCCACTTTTACCCGATTTGTTTCTAAGTTCTTGTAAGTTTCTATCCTCTACTTTACCTTTCTAGGTGAAAGTCGTACCTAAAGATAGAAATGTGAACAGAACGTGTTAAAATGATGATACATATTTAACAACTAATTGATAAATTAAATATAATTTATGTCGTCAATGTTAAAATCACATTTCAAATTTTTATATGTAACTTTTTTAGATATTGACGGATTGTAATGAAACAAGTATAACATATTTTAAGCATTAAGTGCAATACATTGGTGAAAACCAGAACGAAATCGGTTTAGTCGTTTATGAGATTAGCGGGAATAAACGCCCAAATAAACAGACAAAAGTTCTAACAACTATTGTTTTGGGTTCTATTGCATTAGTAAAGGTTTAAATAATGTAATATATATAATGTAATAATGTTTTTTCTCATATATCGTTAAGGTACAGAAAGCGATCAGTTAGAATTTTATTATCAGTATAGATAGATGTACATCAATAAAATCAAGATTACAGGTTTTAATCAATGATTAACTATGGGTTGGATAGGATTTGAAAGTTGATATCATAAAGTACTTTTATTACGCATTAATATTGTAATTATCACAAACAGTATGTTTATTAAAATTGTAATTAGATAGGTGAAGATCGCAAAAATTTAAAATTCCCGCCATAAAAAATATAAGTCTGTTATGTTGCCTTAACTGATATCATGGCTACAAAGCCTTTAAACATATTGGTAAATGGTCAATTAGTTCGGAAATAATTTTATGTTACTAATGGAAGAACAAATACAAAAAGTGTAAAAATTAGGAATTTGGCTTTTGACTCACCGGAATCACCAAGCACAACAACCTTAACTTTCTCAATTGCAGCCATTACCAGGTATTTATTACTATTTTGTTCCAATCTGAGAATATTTTGATTTTGACAGAATTTGACAATATAATTGTTGGTTAGATTCATATGAGCCAACATAAAAAAGTTAGAGAAGGATAATGTTGCTATGTAAGATATTAATTGAATTAATTTGCTAATGTTGAACCGAATTGACATATATGTCACTAAATAATAGTCTACTGAAATAGGGCCTCAGCTTATTTTAAAAGATAAAAAAAATATTTCTTGAAATTATTGAAAATTAAAATATTTTTAGTATACATTGAAATTTTTTGATTTTTCAGTGATCACTCTGAACATATCCTAAATCGTCTAAACAATTCTATTTTACTGCAACGCGTTACAGCCATTGCAAATGAGAGGATTTAACTCAAGTAACCTCGCTAAGCAACAATACAATTTTTGAGAATTACTAGAAACAAACTAAAGCTATTGTACTAGTTCTATTGTCCTTCCGTAATAATTTATATTGCCATGCTAATATTTAGTGCATTTCCTCTATAATCTCTCTGTGCTTACAGTGCCTAGAGGTGTACATTATTTAGCACATATTTAATCAACTAATTGCAATACGATTGTTAGCGATCCGAATTAAAAGTGAACCTAAGCGCCTAACCTTACTCATTATTATAACCATTTTATCTTTTACTATTTTACTACCTATTTAACTTGTCCGCAATGTTTATCTTCGCTAACAAAGTCACCAAATAATGAAATATATGGGTATTTTAAAATAACATCATTGTTCTTATTTGTAATGCTGTAATTCTACTATGATTTATTTATGTATTTTTGGGTCATATAATCATGATTAGTTATCTGTTTAGAGTAAATTGTATCTTATATTAAATTTAGGAGCTTAATATGAACTACTTCTTAAGTTAAATTACAGACAACGAAAAAGAGGTTAATCTCATTATTCTTTTTAAAATTTAGTTGAAGAGTAACAGATCCGATCTAATAATCGATTCAAAGACGCTTTCCGATATAAAATCGATTCAAAGATAATAATTGCCCATCCCTAAAATTGATGGTGTGTTTCATTTCATTTCATGCAAGAAAATTCTCTAAAATCAATAATAAATAATGCGTCCGCCATTGTGTACTCAATTATTTAGTATTAGTGTATTGTATGAAGTATAAATTAACATGCAACGGCGTAAGTTAATAGATATCCAATTACATATTCATATATAAGAATGACCATGTACTGTAAAGTAATTATTGTGCTTTTTTTCGTTAAATCCGTGCATCTCTACTGCGGCCCATACAATGGACAAATATGTAAAAAATATTTAACTGGGTTAGTTTGGTACAATCATACTGGTGGGCTCGAGAATGAAAAGATCACGACAGGTTTATGGAAGGATATGATATCGACGTTAAAAGAGCCGTGTCGGAGTAAAGCTGAAAAGTTGCTATGTGCTTATGCGTTCCCAAAATGCATCAACAAGGAAGGACATTATGCTTTGCCTTTATGTTACGAAGATTGCATGGCCGTAAAAATGCAATACTGTTATAATGATTGGGTCGTTATTGAAGAACAGAAACGTCGTGGTGTTTATTTTCAATCAAGAGGTCACTTCCGATTTCCAGAATGTGAAAAACTCGAAAAAATTTCTAGTAAAGGATCTCAGGTGACATGCAATAATGTAGGTATTACTGACATGGACTACAGTCAAGTTACGACAACATGCATTCGTGGTAATGGACAGTATTACCAAGGTAACAAAAACGTGACAGAGACAGGACTGGCTTGCCAAGCCTGGGAATCACAATTCCCTCACCAGCACACAAGACCACCATTATTTTTTCCTGAAGTGCAGAATTCCACAAACTTTTGTAGAAATGCTGGAGGCGAGGAGCGCAAACCATGGTGCTATACAATGGACCCTAATGTCCGATGGGAACATTGTGACATACCCATGTGTGCCAATTCCACTGAAGATATTGACAATATGAGTGGACCAAATATAGTTATGGAGAATTACTTTACACCAACATTTGTGCTGTTATTGTCTGCTGGGGGCCTTGGATGTGTATTAGGTATAGCCTCAGTAGCTCTCCTTTGCCATTACTTTTTAAAAAATCATTACTCTAAATGTAATATTCCTAGCCGTAGAAATGTACAGAACATGGATATTGATTTGGACAAGCTACCTAGTAATCTTGCATATCATACAACTGGAGCTCAATTAAATCCTAAATTAGAGAAATTGGAGTTTCCTAGGAACAACATAATATATATACGAGACTTAGGACAAGGTGCATTTGGTAGAGTATTTCAAGCTAAAGCACCAGGCCTTGTTCCTGAGGAAGAATTCACTGTTGTTGCTGTTAAAATGCTTAAAGATGAGGCTTCCCATGATTTACAACTTGATTTTGAAAGAGAAGCTTGTTTACTTGCCGATTTTGACCATCCAAATATTGTTAAATTGCTAGGTGTATGTGCAATTGGACGTCCAATGTGTTTGTTATTTGAATACATGGGCAAAGGTGACTTAAATGAATATTTAAGGGCTTGTAGCACTGCTACAAATTATCCAGCGGCTGTTGAGAACAGAGAAGATCTTAGACTACTTGTTACTCCGCTAAATCATATGGATCTCCTTCATATTGCAAGACAAATAGCTTCTGGAATGGTCTATCTTTCAGACAGGAAGTTTGTGCATCGTGATTTAGCTACTAGGAATTGCCTTATTAATGATGATATGGTAGTTAAGATTGCAGACTTTGGATTGTCACATAAGATTTATTTACAAGATTATTACAAAGGGGATGAACATGATGCTATTCCTGTACGATGGATGCCTTTAGAGAGTATTTTATATAACAAGTACACATTGGAATCAGATGTATGGGCGTATGGTGTTTGCTTATGGGAAATATTTTCATTTGCATTACAACCATATTTTGGTATGACCCATGAGGAAGTTGTAAGATTTTTGAAAGATGGGAATGTTTTAGCTTGCCCTGACAATACTCCTCGATGTGTATATGATTTGATGAAACAATGCTGGAACCATCATCCTAGTGACCGCCCCAATTTTAGAATAATATATCAAACATTAGACAATATACAAATGACACTTGAAAGGACTCACACAGAATAATGTACTATTTATATTACGAGTATTACATGATTGTATGATCAAATCAATATTTTACTTGTCTATTGGTATGTTAATTATGTAACAAATTGCATTTAGGTATAAATACATTTTTATGTAGCTGTTTGAAGATTTTGTATAATGATATAATTTTTTATGGTATTTATTGATTGATTTGATATGGTATCTGATTTTTATCTGTAGCTGAAAGTATTAAAACCTGTTGAAATTTCAGTAAAGGTCCACTTCTGGTAATAAAGATTTTCTGTCATGTACATATATTGTAACCATTGACATTTAAAATAGTAGACTTTAACTTTTATTTTATCAAAAGGCTTTAGTTATATCTAGATAATGTAACAATGGACTGAAATTCATATTGGAATTAAATTTATATTTATATATATCACAACAAAAATCTAAATCAGTTAATTTTTTCAGAAGAGATTTTGACTAACAGGATCTGAAAATAACAAATTTTTCTCCATTTTATGAAAAGACTTAAAAGCAGGAAAATTAGAGTGGAGTGGAAAGCGCATATACTTGTTTTAGTACTGATTAAATCACAAATAAATACAATAAGTATTATGCACATAGAAATCTAATCTTTACAATACTGGCCAGTCATGCAAATTTATTGAATACAATTTAATTTATTTTTTAACAAAAAGCTATTAATTGGTATCTAGTAATAGTAAAATGCTTTAGTTTAATACTTATGTGTAGATGTAAGAATAAGTTTTATAGATGATTTTAAAGTAGCTACGAGTTTCTTAGCCAACAAACAATTCTGTTAAGACTGAATTTGGGTTATGTAACTTTAATTTAAATTTGTAGTCCGTTTTTCAATCTTTTTACTAGGTACCTGCTGTTATTTTGTGTTTATGGTACTGTTCACATATTATGTAAATTATAGACTAGGTGATAGGTACACCTAGTTACCTATAACCTACAAATGAGGAGTAAATTTTGGAACCCTTTTTCGACTTTCTTTGTTAACTGCTTCTCGTTATATTTTTTTTGTTTGATAGTAATTTTTAAGCTTAGCTGTTATTGATAAGAAAAATTGGATAATCAGTTTGTGAAAGATTAAATATTCTCAATATTTATGAATAAGCAAAGTCAAAACAGTTCAGTACATTTTTCTACTATGTTTGTCAACTGATTTTCCTTTTATAATTTGGGAGCTATTAGCACACTAAGTGATAACAATAAAAAATAAAATGAAAACAGAACATAATTGAATAAATCTTTCCGAATTTTGGCTGTTAGATGAATATTAATTAATGCTACTGGAAATAGGTGATATCGACATTTATCCCTAAGACAAATTTTGAATAATCTTCTAACATTTATAATAAACAAATCAAAGAAAATGCTAAGACATTTAAAAAAAGATAGAATTGACTGCCAAAATCAAATTTACAATATTATACTAGTGTACATTCTTAGTATTTCTATACCAAGTTTTTGTATTGTAATCTTTATAATTGTATTATTTATTATTGTTGTACATATTGTGTATTAATATTTAATTTTTATATGTATTTATATATTATAAGCAATATTGCCACAGATGAATCAGTTTATTTGAAATAATTAATTTTTCTCTGTTAAATTATGCTTAAGTTGAATGAGAATTAAATTTTTGTTTTGTAAAAGCCTTTTGTATCTACTTTCACAGAATATAACATGTGCCTTTGTTTTCTCGAAAATAACTAATATTTTATTTTAGATGTAACTAATGCATAAGCTGTCATAATGGCATGTTTTTCCCTATTTGTTCTAAGGAAAATCTTGAAACAATTGGTTATAAATTAAATGTTACCACAAATAAGCTTAAGACCCTTATTAACCTATTTTGTTTATGACTTAATCGGTACTGCTTACTTAAGTATGTACATCTTACTGCCGAAAATTTACTCTTTTATTTGTATCATGCAATATATAATGATAAATGTGTATGTTTTGTAATGAAGACGGCCAGAAATCATTGCTTAAGTGAAAAGCGTGAAAAAATTTACCAAACCTTGGATGAATCAATTTTAGTTAATACCTTTACATGAAAATGTTTTTTTTGTTTAACATATTGTTAAGAATTAAATATTGGATTTTTTAAATGAGTACTTTTATCAGTGTTTTATCATCCTTTATATTACTTGTATAATTTGCTACATTCTCAGCGAAAGTGGGTGCCAAACAATGACGAGCGATGGCATCGCATACCCTAAGTGGCTCGAATTTATAGTACAGTAAAATTTTATATCGGTCTGTCAACCACCACACAACTACAAACCACACCCGCCCTCCCAAATATGTAATATTAATATGTCTCTATTGGGCCACATTAATTATGCTTTTCCCAGGAGTTTTACTTTCTAAATACAATACATTCCATGGATGTTATGGAGCTCCGTAACCGTAAACAAAACTATCGGATACCCGAAACTGTAACCGAATCCGATAAAAAATTTCGGATAGCGGCACTCTAAATAAAAAATATGACCGATTTTCGCCGGCCAATCTGCATCTTTCTCATTTTAGACAGTTTTTATTATTTAATTTACTACTACTGTTTTTTCTGTGGTTATAATACTACATAATAACCAAAAATAAAATCAAGCTATTACCTTGTTAATACATTATATTCTTGTTTCCAAGTCGTAAATCATTTAATATCCGTAACCAAAATTATCCGAAACAATCGGATAATCTGAAATAATTTCACATCCGTAACCGTAACCGAAACTGGTAAACTATTATTCATATATCCGTATTCATGTCCAAATCCGAAATTTCATATCCATAACATCCCTAATACATTCTGGGCTGTTTCTGATCGGAACTACTGGATTTTATGTGCCATTTCTCCTGTACATTGCAACATGCTTAGCGTTCAATTTGGCTTGTCTAAATATATTTTCTGAACATCAGTATTCAATGAGAAATAAGTAACTGTTATTTGATATTTACTCATAGGTGTCTGTTCAGTTTAATGATTTACAAATAAGGAATGGTGTAAATATTAATAAATTTTAGTGAAATCGCGTTTATCTTGTATCAATAGTCATGACGAAATCTTAACTAGTTAAAAACATTGAAGTCCCAATTTATATCCTGGATGTATTGGTACAACATTCCAATTTGCAAATTAAAATCGTAATGGGTTTGTAGAATGATTCATAATTATTGTCCATGCGTAGTAAAAATTATTACAGATAAAATGTTTTATCTAGTTTTCAGTTATCATGACTGAAGAACGGTACGTAACTGAAGTGCCGAGCAGCTTAAAACAATTGGCAAGATTAGTCGTCCGAGGTTTCTACACCATTGAAGATGCTCTTATTGTGGATATGCTAGTCAGAAATCCATGTGAGTATGCGATATGGCATGTAAAAGGAATTTAAAAAAATAGGCGTTTTAGTTCAATTATTTGTTTTTAAAAAGGCGTAATGTACCATTTTTTAATGATCATTAAATTTGATTTAGAATTTTGTTAACCTTATTTTCTAATTGTTTACCTCTCAAGACCTTTCGTTTGAAATCAGTATTGAGTGGGGCCATTCTAATCAAATTTTATTAGATATGTTTTTTCTCATGTCATCAGAACCATTGGCCTGTACAAATCTCACGTGAAATGGTTTCACATCATGGTTTCAGGTATGAAGGAAGATGACATTTGCGAGCTTTTAAAATTTGAAAGGAAAATGTTAAGAGCGAGAATAGCGTCTCTGAAGAATGATAAATTTATTCAAGTCAGATTGAAAATGGAAACTGGTAAGTATCGCTACATTTTATACTAGGTAAAACATTTTCATCGTACGTAGATAATCTCTTGTCTATATATATACAGTAGAATGTAGAAAGATATAGAAAGGGGTTGCTTAAATTGAAGCGACCGCGCACCGATTATTCTAAGTTTGGAACTTAATGAATCCATGAATCGATGGAAATCAATGTAAGCAAATTAGAACACTGACAGTGTCATAACTTCAGGAATATTAAAAAAACCATAACAATAATAATAAAATTTTCATATTCAGTTATATATAGCGTATCTAATTTATCAGAATTTTATATCTATATTTATTTTAATCCCAAATATTGTTTTTTCGTTTCCAGGTCTTGATGGAAAAGCACAAAAAGTGAACTACTACTTCATTAACTATAAAACCTTCGTGAACGTGGTTAAGTATAAACTGGACTTGATGCGCAAACGCATGGAGACTGAGGAACGGGACGCCACGGGCCGCGCCAGCTTCAAGTGTCCCGGTTGCGCAAAAACATTCACAGATCTTGAAGTATAATATCTATAATTATTTTAGACTAGCAAACTGCCCTCGCTCCGCTTCGGAAAAACTACACCTTACGCTAATAAATAGTACCTTCATTATTTGAAATTAATTTATAACTTTTTTTTTATGGACGGATTGTTCTGAACCAAACTTTAACTCTTAAGTTATGCTTACTGCAATACATAAATGAAAATTAAAATGTAATCGGTTAAATCGTTTCTGAGATTAGCACGAACAAACGCATAGACAAACAGACAAAAAATCTAACAACTATTGTTTTGGTGCTCTATGGCGTTAATATAGGCCCCTAATAATAGTTTTTCTCATACATCCTTTATGTACCTACAGAAAGCGATCAGTTACAATTTTATTATATGTATGGACATCCTTTTTTATATAGTAAGAGCCATTAAAGGGGCAGACGGATATGTGATGGTCAGTCCGGCATCAGCGGCATTAAAAACGCGTTGCCAAGCACAAGCAAGGCTAAATACACTTTTTTATCTGGCTCTCCTTCACAGCCACCAAAACAGTTCAAAAAAATTTGCGGTAGATGTTTAGGAGAATGGAAGTTGATTGAGGTCGAAATTTTGGTGGTCCAGATACCACCAAAAGAAGAAAATGAACGCATTTTGATTTGGATTCAAGAATGGATGGAGCGGCAAACCTTAAATTATTTTACCATAAGAAAGTCAACTCAACCTCAGGCCTAGAGATTCCCTTAGACAACTCTTCAAAGAAATTGATATATTAACTGTATTATCACAATATATTTTAGATAATATTATGTACGTTAAAAATACTCTGATAGTTTTCTTAGGAAGAGTAATGTTCACAGTATAAATACTAGGAGTAAGACTAAATTAATTGTTCCAAATTTCAGAGTAAGCAAAACTGGTGGCTCTTTTATGGGTAGATATGTAAATATTTATAATAAAATTCCATTAAAATTGACAGAAATGCCATATTGTAAATTTAAAGCTCACGTCAAAGGCGTTCTTATGCGGAAAGGTTATTACAAACTTGCTGATTACTTTCAGGATAAGACTGCTTGGACATGAGTTTAATATTAAGCCAGTTTAAGTGCGTTCTGTAACTGTGAGTAGGAAAAAAAAACTCCCGGGAGTTTCTTGCCGCTTCTTCTTCAGGGACCACTCACGGTAGGGATTTGTTGCAGCGATGGCGTAGTTTGACGTTCGAAAAGGGTTTGTGAAAACCAACTTCGAATAAAATATTATTTCATTTCATTTTCATTCATTTAATTTCATTGATAGGACATACATAATAATGAAAACTAACAGTATTATTGACTATAAGTAATCATACACTTAAAAAGTCCTCTCAACTACGTGCTTTGACATGAAAGATTTTAAGGCACAGAAAAATTTCGTAGATACCTAATCCACTCAGCTGCCGCCTGATTCGTAGCTTACAGTATGTGCTTTACCTGAGCGCGTCAAAACATACAGTTATGTTGTTATTTACAGGCTGATCAATTATATGACATGATGACACAAGAGTTCAGGTGCACATTTTGCTGTCAAGTAGTGGAGGAAGATCAGTCGGCTCTACCTAAAAAAGACTGTCGTCTCTTACTTGCAAAATTCAACGAACAATTGGAAACTCTTTATATGTTACTCAGAGAAGTGGAAGGTATCAAATTAGCTCCAGAAATATTGGAACCAGAGCCGGTTGATATCAACACTATAAGGGGGTGAGGATCTCACTTAAATAACAAATAAATAAACGTTCCCACACTCAAACCTCCGAACTGGGGTTTTGTATTATGGGTGGCATGCAAACACACAAATATGACACCACAAACATCCACGACCCGAGAACAAACATTTATCTGTTGTATAAATATCTGACCTGGTCGGGAATCGCACCCGAGACCCCTAGTGCGGCAGGCAGGGTCACTACTCACTGGGCTACGAGGTCGACAATCATTTTAAAATGCTATAAATGATTATAGATAACGGGTTCTATCTCTTCTGGGGCATACAGAAAATGTGTAATAATTGTTTTAATTAGTTATGATTTTAAACTTATATATATCAGCGCAGATACTAAACATATTGAATATAACGGGTACTCACGATCTTTGTATGTAATACCGATATTACCAGATCAAGTTAGATCGGTCCATGACTGACTAATGGCAGACGAGTTTGTCAATCATTAGTCTTGTTCGTTTTCCTTTTTAAGTTACATTTTATGATTAATATATACATGCCACACACCACCATGAAGAAGCTAAGAGTGCAAGCGGTGTAACAAACAAAGACGCGATTGTAGATTACAATGGATCATACTTATTTATTTATTTATGATACACAAAACAGAATACAATCAGCACAAACAAACAAAATAATATGATAAAATTAAGAGCTAGATCATATTCCTTAGGTATGTGTACACTTCTTGATCAAGAAATTCTCAAAGCAACAACAAAAGTATAATATCAGTATGAAATTTATTTTAAATATTATAATGTACATAGTGACTAATCAGTCCTGCTAAGGATAGCTAGGACTTCTCTTTTAAATTTAGAAATATTGTTATTAAATATATCTAAACTGTCATTATTTTTAGCGATTATATCATTATATAGGCGACACATTCTGGCAATAGGATTATAATAAAAAGTTTTATTTGTGTACAATTTTAATGAAAATGGATTAGAGAAAGGGTCTCGAGATCTGGGATTACCGTTAAAACTTATTGACGATAGAAGTGTTGCGGAATTGACTGAGCCATGTAGAACATTAAACAGATAAACCATATCGTGATATTGACGCCGTGACTCCAAAGACATCATGTTGAAATAACTTAGCTTGTCAAAGTAAGTCTTCAAAGTTCTATAGGCCGAGTCTATAGCACAAGATATTTAAAAATCTCTTGAGATTTTTTTCAATTCTGTCAACGTGTATTTTATAGTGCGGGGACCACACTGGAGCACAATATTCAAGAGAGCAGCGAATAAGGGAATTATAGATATATAATAGACTACGGGGATTTTTAAAATCTTTAGTTACTCTGGTGACAAATCCAAATGTTTTGTTAGATTTTGAGGTCAGGTAATCGTAATGTGGGCGGAACGTTAGTTTTTCATCGAATAAGATGCCTAACTCCTTTACTACGGCTTTTCTTTCTAAAATGTGACCGGAAAAATTATAAGTTCCAATAATTTTGTTATATTTAGAGGTAAAGGATATAACTAAACATTTTTTTACATTAAGAAACATGCAGTTTTCATCACACCACCCTTTAATGGAATCTAAATCAGCCTAAAGCAATAGGGTATCTGAATACATATACAACTCAGGTGTGCTTAACTTTATATACTTTATTGATTGCCCACAGTTTAACAATGAAGGCGGCGCCAACGCGGCCAGCGACAGAGCAATGGTCGAACGATTCCTCTCGTGCGCACGGCCTGGCGGTGGAAGAGACCCGCGTCGACGTCACTATTGGCGAAGCGGACGCTGGAGACACAACACAACGCAAGGAGCGCCCTGTATGGATGATCGAGAGCACTATCGCCGCCAATGACCAGGTGATACTTTTAGTACCAATTTTAACGGTTATTTGGATATCTCAAAATATTTTGTAGGATTAACATTCACTAGAACCCTGAAACCATTCGGCGAACGGACCATTCGATTCGTTTCGTAACGCGTTATTAGTCTTTTCACTTTCCCTTTTTAGAAAGGCACAACATTCATTACATGATCTTTAGTAGACACATCCGAAGGGTATTAGTAACCCTCTCACTCTGTCATCATTGCAAGATGAGACCTTCATCGAAAAATGAGCTCGTCCTACGGTTTTTTTACTTAAGAGTTTTTTTTGCTATATCAATAGAGGAAACATGAACAAACGATCCATCTAATGGTAGTCAGCACTGCCCACAGAAATAAAAAATACAGGAGAAGTGGTAAGGGGGCGTGTCCGTGTCTCTTCGACGTCTTTAAAATGATTATATCACAAGGAATTTGTCTCAGTCAGTCTGTTTCAAACCGTGGTTGTGAAAAAATATCCAAATACCGTGTTATTTACCGGTTTCCTGCAAAAATTTAAACTAAATAAAACGCTTTACTTATAATAGAATCACTCACTCCATGTCGGTATAAGAATATTATTGTGGTTGCCTTTAAAAACAAATAAATCAATGTTTCTTTCTTTATGTTATTACTAGCGGCCCGACCCTGCTTCGCACGGGTGTACTTTATCAATAGTTTCCGCAGCGTATTCTATGAAAGAAATTTTTAAGAAATTTTTTTTACACCTTGGTTCACGTTACTGAAGTTTTACCAAGGATCCCTTATTTTTCTAGTAATAAATATAGCTTATGTTACTCAGGGATAATGTAGCATTCTAGTGGTGAAAGAATTTGTAAAATAGGTTCAGTAGTTTTTAGTTAATTCGTTACAAACCCACGACAATACAAAGCTTTTCTCTTTATAATATTAGTATACATATAGAAGTATAAATATAGATATAGATTTTATACATAACTCATTGCTTGTTACGCAATTCATAAATTACAAACTTAGTGAGTATAGCATGCAATGAATATTTTGAATAGCAATATTTCGAATAATTAGTGTGTCGAGTGGTACTTCGTCCATGTTCTTTGCCTTGGTGACGAACCGAAAATAATTTTATTAATTTAGTGTACAAACGGATACTTACAACGAATACATTTTGTATATAGAACTCTGTTTGAATTGATTGGGTTTCATATTTAAATATCATTTAATAATCAGAATAATTTATAAGTATGTCGCTAAATAAAGCTCCTAAGTATTTTTTCCATCTAGTTTGACTTGACTCTAAATTGTTTTTGCCTATTTTCAGTTTCCCGAAAAAAATAAAAAAAAATGGATTGAGACCAAAGGGATGCCATCTAATTGATTCTAATCTAATCTCTGATGTAATCTCTATAAAAAGTACCTTGTACACAAATGTTTCAGCCTCTAAAAAAGGCGTAGGCTTTTTGAATGGATGGTTAAAAAATTAAAATTGCATCTAATTTATGCATCAGTCAGTTAACTTTTTTATGATACTCTAACCGTACTATGAAAATTTATTTTATTTATATTATATCGGAAGTAAATTCGCCGCCATTATGTCATGTCATCAAGTCTTTAAACCCGCGCAACCTGCACTTTCTACCTGTCTAGACTACTCCGATGGTTCACTGTGTACATAGATTAATTTGTGCTTGACCGTTTTCGGGCATTAATAAAAGTATATTTGTTCAATTTTCTAGGATTCCTAAGTAAGTCCTAGTAATAATAACACAAAAAATATTCATTTTATTTCATACCATCCTCAAATTCATACGTAAAAAATACTTATAAATTGAAATATCGACAATCTAGCGTATATGTTAAATAAATGGTATTATACAACATCGCGACAAAGATATTTTTTGAGGTGTGCATAACAAGAATGGCTTACGTTAAATGAACGCTACGATTTAAGTGATAGAGTGTTTATTTGATTGTGCACCGAGCAGTGACTTACTGATGTGTGAGACTTCATTTCTATTGCAATTTTTGTAATTCACATACATATGTGTTGCGGCACGTGATGTAGATAATTTGGAGACACTCGGTTCTCATATATTTTGAATTATAGCGCATATCTCCTCTCTTCTAATATCTTTTTCACCGCCTATTCACGTCCATAACACGAAAGACATTACAGACGTATGGCCGACAAAGACCGAAGTGTCAGATCCGTTTAATAAAAATCTGTTAATTAAAAATTGTATTTAATACATTTCTATTAAATAAATAATTAATAAATAAAATATTTATGTCGCAATTATTGCAAATCTATTAAATTACAATTTTAAGGGTTATTAATATTGTATGTAAATAACCAACTCCAGAGCGACAGTGTCCACTCTACGGATGCAGCGTTGGAGAAGGCTGCAAGCAGTGCGAGCAACGCTAAGACTGCCGGCAAGGAAAAGAACGACGACATCATGTCTGTCCTACTCGCTCATGAGAAGCAAAATACAGGTAACTAAATACAACATGCTATTCTTTAATAGATACCTAAGACCAGTATAACCTTTAAAAAAATTATCTTTCATTTGTAACTAGCTGTATCACGCTTTATTATTACATACTTACGTTCGAGTTGGACCATACACGTTACACAAACCGATCTATCCAATTCGATGTTACGATCTGAGTTCAACCAACAACTAGTTTCAGTAAACTATCTAACCTTTACTGTTGGTTAACTGTTCCGTTTCCCTGAAAGTGCTCAGCTTTACCTTCACCCCTCGGGGCGATTTGTCATTTTATTGGATAGAAATGTGCATCTCTCTTTGTTTATTGAAACGCAATAATGCAGTAACAGCCTCCATTTTTATGATCTTGTAACCACCACAAAGGGATCTGCAAGCAATTTTACTGCTACAACCGATAACTCTTACAGGAAATACTGCTGCAAACGCTGTCAAAGGAATAGAACAAGACAGCTCTGACTCCAGTGACAACGAAGAAACAGATCCGTATAAGTTTCAGAACACTGCTCCAGCTGTCGGTATGTATAAAACTCATTCACTGCACACCGACAATACAATTGCATGCATGCTCGAATTATCTGTCTTCATATTGAAAATCTTGTAAATTTTGAATTATTTGACCGAATGTCGAATCATATTCACAATAGGTGGATAACATTTATCAACGGAATATGGTACTTTTTGTGTGATGCCCTAAATTACTGTGCAACGTTTACTTCGCTCATGATATATGCAACATTCCATTAACTCATCGCTACCAAAAAAAAAAACCACCATATGTAACATTTTCAGCTGAGATGGACAGTGACGAGTCTGCGTCCGACGACAACGCACCAACGGTTTCGGTGAACGGCAAGCCGGTGCCGCTGACGAGCGTCGACGATGACGTCATCGCACAGATGACTCCGTCCGAAAAAGAAACCTACATTCAAGTGTACCAAGAATACTACAGTCATATTTATGATTAATTATTTAGTTAGGACTTGTAACGATACCGTAGGATAAGTGTTGATTAAATTCATTGTAAAGTAATCAAGTGAATGTGGTTTCATTTTCTCCTCTGCATAATTCTGCCAGTTATTGTACGATGTTATATTGCATGTTGCCAATGCAAACAGAAGCATATCTCACCCATCACAGTGATAAACAAACTAATGACGCTCATGTCACAATTAAGACCATTTGAAAAAGAAACCGCGTTATCGGTTCTCGAACACAATACGAAGAGTTTTCTTTACAACCACGCGTGTGCGGCTGTGAAACAGTGTAATAGTCTTAGCGGAACTATTTTGGCGTTTTCTTGCACCCGTGAAGCCAAACACGTAAACAATAATTGTTATTGTCTAAGGTTTGACTATTTAGAGAAGTTCCACTAGATGTTAAGGTAGCTTAATGAAATTTCGTGTGTTTGTTGGTATTTTCGTCAATGCTTATCAAATTTCGGCCTAAGCTCTATTTATAACTAGTCTTTCCATATATAGTAACTATAAAATAAAACTTGACTGTCTGTTGGTATTGTCAACAGTATATGATCAGTACTATTGTTGGTAATTAAAAGTGTAATTGCCAATAAGATAAAATGTATAAAGTTTAATTTTAAACATGCTCTGTAATGCTGTATGATTAAAAAAAAAACAAAAATAATATGACAAAATAGATATTTAATAATAATAATATATGTATGTACACATGACCATTTTATATTTATCTAAATTCAAGTTTTTACAAATCTATTAGTAACAAGGCCCTCTCACAAGAGAGACGGTTGCTAAGACAACAAATAACATACTAAAACAATAATACTGAGCTATATTTCTAAATAGTTTGCACGATTAAATTACATTACTGAACACAATCGTTTATTCTAGTTTTACTATAATTATACTAATGTCTTGAATGACAATTCGTGAAAAATATTTTTTTTTCAGTCAAGATGTTTGCCCCATTTTTCCCAATATTCTTCGGTTTGCATTTCCATCAAGCGGGATAGACAACGATCACATGCAAACATTTCTTCTTCCCCTGTAAATATAGCAGCATTTACGTCCTCCTGTGAACAAAAATGACATTATAGACAGAACAAAGTCGAGGAGTCGGCTGAAATTTCCGTAGAGTAAATTTACAGACGCAATAATTTCTTGTTTCTCATCATTATTGTAAAGACATGACATAACATGAAATGTGCCGTTTCTTCTTACAAGTTTGCTCATAGGAGGAATATGCTGAAGACATAAACTTTGACTTAGTGAACTAGATACTAGGTTTAGTCATATCCCTATTGTAATAAGCAGTAATTACTAACGATGCATACCGAATCTTTTGTAATTTTCAAGTCATCCATAAGGGCCCGATCGGAATCAGTAATTCCGTCTTTTTCATCATCAGTTTTAAAAATACTCTTAGGTTCCACTTCAGCGGAAATAACCACCTGGAAACCAATATTTAAAAAAAGATAATACAAATAGCCTATATTAATGTGGGTTACTGAAGCTTTTAATAAGTGGAAGAGTTTTTAAAATAAATGATAATAAAAAAATAGTATTTCTTGCTTAATGTGTATGTGCATTTTTAAGTACTTACCCTTACTCTGTTATCGTAAAGTGTGTCAATAAGTGTAATGAATCTTCTTATTTGCGATCTATGCTTCACTATAGATAGCTGAGGTAAATTTCTTATGAATACGGTATGGAAAGTTTTGGATATTACCAGATAGTCACTAGCACCCAGAGGCTGTAAGAATATTATTAACCATTTCAAAAATCAAAAAATACATTAATAGTTCACAAAAACTTTATACTTCTATACTACTATATAAATCTGTTGTGATTTTCTTGTATGTCTCAAGATAACTCGAAAATAGCTTGAGCTTATTAAGATTGTGCAGATGATAGATTATATAAAATCTATGTATATAAATCTATAATGGCTTTCTGTACATTCAATTTTTTGTGTAAAATTTGATGATAAATATTCATTTTATGACTCCTGTATATCAATTTGACCATTTTGAAAATTTCTATCTGTCAGTCTGTAAATTTGTATGTTCTGTTATAACTCAAGAACAAATTGACCAATCTTTAAATAAATTACTATGTAGTGCGAACTCTTCATTGCGCAGGTGATAGGCTATATAAAATATCAGTAAACATAATTAATGTGTAATCAAGAAAAAAATTTTTTTTTTTAAGAATCATGTATATGTAATTAATAGTCCAACCAGAACGATGTTGGAGTATTGGGCCACTAGTACTCTTATAAATCATTAAAGAGTAATGGTTTCTCCAATCTGGCAGGCACCTGTGGACGTTTCTGGACTTGATCACATGTATTACAATACCTGGAGTATATTATTTGTAAGTGAAACAAACCAAATAAACTACATAAAAACAATAGATATAGTATATAATCATATATATGTATAGTGCACATCCTAAACTATTGTAATATTAGTGACCCACCCTGACTTAGTTTAGGTTAAAAATTAATAAATGTACATGATAAGTCCTGAAATAATGTACCATTCAAATGGTAAAAGTATTTTTCAACTGCTGTGGTTCCAGAGATTACTTTCCACACACATATACACAATGTCACAAAATTCACCCTCTGTAATATTAATATAGATAATAATGACACTCAACTTTTAAATAAGTAATATATGGCATTTTTTGACCTAAAATTTTTGTGGTGATAATATTGCAACTTACTCTATCACATAACTCTTCAAAAGTTGAATCTAATATTCTTCCACAGGATTTGGCAAACTTTACATTCCTTCCCAAAATGTTTATTATACGAGGCCTTACTGTATCTGTTTCCTTAGATATCAGTAGCTTAAACAAGTTGTCTACATCACTGTTTTCTTCATTTTCCTTAGTTCTGAAAATAACAGTGACATATTTAAAGAGATTTTTCTTGTTTTTAAATCAACAATGAACTAAATGGTTGTGGAGAATTTAAATATAAATGGAAGATCTTTTGTATGAACTGAGTATAT
>PDGT01000034.1:1236674-1257073 GCA_003671415.1 Megathymus violae
ATTTTACTGTTTACAATGGCAACATATAATATTAATTTTATTATGATGTTAAGCAATTACTTAATGTTGTAACAATAGATCAATTAGTTAAATTATATTTATCAATCAATAAGAGAACACAGTAGGAATTATCAATGTTTTTGAACAACATTGAAACAAATTAAGACAATAAGTTATTTATTAGGAAAAACCGTAACGTCAATTCTTAAGTATTCTACTGGTTTTACTTATATATGTTCCCATTCTTTACTTACATAAAATATTTGCTATATTTGCTTCCAGAACCCCGTAACCTATAATCAATTCCTGAATCTAAGTGAATAACACTGCAGTGCTGTTTTAACACTGGTATAAATGGTAAGAAGTTAGATCTCTGCAATCCATTCTTGTATAAATCATCAGGCTTTCTATTGCTAGTTGCTATCACAACACAGCCATTATCAAATAGTTGTGTAAATAAACGTTTCAATATCATGGCATCACCAATGTCTGTCACCTACCAAAGAAATAATTATAGTAAAAAAAACTATTTTTGTACAACATTTTGAACACATAAGTACTTGCACCATTT
Organism: Megathymus violae; assembly: GCA_003671415.1. Classification (NCBI taxonomy): domain Eukaryota; kingdom Metazoa; phylum Arthropoda; class Insecta; order Lepidoptera; family Hesperiidae; genus Megathymus; species Megathymus violae. The sequence continues at coordinate 1,237,246 of PDGT01000034.1, forward strand.
GCTTAGGTACATGATGGGCCTATTTAAATAAGGACTGCAGCTATAAAATTAAACTCATAAATACTGAAATGAAATCCTACCTTTATTTTTTAAAACATTGTTGGTCTTAACTCTGATGATTAAATTAGTATTTTTACTTAACTTACTTGGAATTCATCAAAACAAATGAGCCATGATTCCTGAGTTATATCAGTGGCTACTGGAGGAATGGGATCAAATGGTTTTGACCCCTCTTCTCTAAATGTACTAGCACCCTTGCCAGATTGGATCTTAAGCTCATGTATTCTAGCATGAATATTTAACATAAAGGAGTTGAAATGAACCCTTAGTTTCTCTTTAATCTAAAAATATTTTTAAGCAATGATGTTTTATTTGGTATAACATAAATAGTTTCAAAAATATAAATGGAATTTTGATATTACCGGTACTGTCTCATAAAAAAGATCCATTAACATAGTTTTTCCTCCTCCAACACTCCCATAAATGTACAAGCCTTGTGGTGCATTAATTTTTTGAGGTTTTTCCTTCTTGAAGTAATCGAACATAGACCGTCGGCTACTTTGTACAGGTCGTTTGAATAATAAAACTTCTTCATATACTTTCTGAAGATGATGTATTACCTTTTCTTGATGTTCATCTTTTCCTAATATGCCACTTGACACTTTCTGTGAGTACAAATGCAAAGGGCCTTCGTTGATTGAAGGGTGGTCTTGGACTTGTGAAGATAGCAACCGAACACAATGATGACATTTATTCCAGGTTCTTTGCAATAAATAGGAAATTTGAAATGTGTATGCAATCATTTTGTATGAAAATTTAATTTAGAAAAATATTACGTAATTCTTTTGAAGAGTAAATAACGCTTGTCCTGTTAATGATATGACATACATTTCTCTCTACAAAGGCATAACCTTTGTATTAACAATTTAGCAAGGCGTATTTAAAACTTTTCCATTGAATGAGTCTAATATCATCTGATTATTCTGATCTGTCATTTTTGTATCTGAAATTTATTTGATTCAATTCAATGTTCTGACACTGATCTGATTTGACAGTGTCATCACAAAAGACAATATCAACTTACTACGTGACGTCCATAAAATAAATCACAGATCAGCAACGAAAAGAGAAAGATACAGCATACATAAGTATAGAGTTTTACATTATGGTAGTAGTTAGGATATAAAGCGCCATTCCTACCTTCTCATCTATAGGCCAAAATCTCTTCTTTTATAGAGCATCGAACGGCCACTGTTGGGTTAGGAATGCAGATCTACACCGGGACTTAGAGTGCCCCACCATTCAGGAATTCATTAGGGGCTTCTTTAAGACATTTTTCAAGTCCTCGGCGGAGTACTTTATTTAAGGGAGCAGTGGAATATATCGTCCGTCCCCCCAATCCCGTCACCAACTCCGGAGGCCGAGGAACGCCCTATTGAATCCCCTCCACCAAACTCGTCTGACCAGGAATGCCGATCAGCACCCCATAAACAGTCAGAAGTGCCCACCACTTCCGACAGTGCTCATCCATACGATGACACTTGTCCCCAACCGACAACACTTTCAGTGCTGACTTCCGAGCGGATGCTCCTTAGAGAGCACCGCTAGCACCCCTCCCTTCCCCCTTCCCCAAGAAGGGGTCGCATCCGATGAAGGCTTAGAGGCTGCAAGGCCAAAGCCTACCCCAGATGGTGTTTAGTGGGTACGCACCTAGGTCTATCGTGAGTCCCACATAACCAACGCAGCCGGCTGCGATGACATACATGAGCATACACCACCTCCCTCCTGCGTATCCCCAGAGGTTGGCTCTTTCTCCTTGTTTGAGCGCAAAACTTTAGGAAACAATCGACCATCTATTTTGTTATAATTACCTATACTTAATTAAACATTGTACTACCTTAATTTTCAAATCCTGTCAAATCCTTGTTCAGTACTGAAATAAATGTTCTTTTTATGTATTAATTACTTATAAAACGATGGATCAATGATGCTTCAAATTGTGTGTAGCCGTTTTCAATTGGGTGGAATAGAATGTGGAAATCTGTTTTAAGGTTTTTTATTGGGAAAGTTCAAAGTCCAAAGGAAACCAAGAAAAAAAGTTTATTACGTTTTGAAAGCTATGACAGTCACCTCTTTCTCGCCATGTTTTTTTAATCATCAACTCATCTGTTTGTTACTGTTCTACATTTAAATTACAAAATAGTGATTGATCAAAGAGTTCAACAAAATCGGTTTAAGACAGGTTCAAAATTTAAAGAAAAATGTGCATGCACCGATGTTTACGAACATGTGATAGAATAGAAGTAAAACTTCTTAAAAATAAAGATTAAGAGAATTTTAATTAGAGAATTAATTTGTAATAACTTATATTTACTCACTCTGCAATACCCGAAGTAATATCTATAACGGATACTTAGCATAAACATTTTTTTTATGATAGAGTTAATATAAATATACTAAGATAACAACTGTTCACTGATACGTATAAACAGTCACAGGACATAAATGAAAAAATAATAGTTTAAAAAAACTGAAAAAACACGCTTTTATTGCTAATTGAACTAAAAAGTAGAAAATAATTTTTAATTACAAAGAGTCTATTACAGTAGTAGAAGGTCGGACAATCAATCATAATTAATTACCTCAAATAAACATTATAATAAAATTTAAGTTATTAACAAAATAATTCAAATCAAAGTAAAAAGCGTGGGGTGCTCGATATATTAAATATGACACAATCATTCTATTGGCAACTATCTATGAGAGAAAAGTTATAAAAATGAAGTAAAATGCACCCCACGCTTTTTACTTTGATTTGAATTATTTTGTTAATAACTTAAATTTTATTATAATGTTTATTTGAGGTAATTAATTATGATTGATTGTCCGACCTTATACTACTGTAATAAAGACTCATTGTAATTAAAAATTATTTTCTACTTTTTAGTTCAATTAGCAATAAAAGCGTGTTTCTTTAGTTTTTTTAAACTATTATTTATTTTCCAGTTTTTAGTTCAATTAGCAATAAAAGCGTGTTTTTTTAGTTTTTTTAAACTATTATTTATTTTAATTCATTTTCGTTGATTGTACTTTTATCAATAAAATTATTAATTAAAAGATTTTGATCACGATAAATATCTTATTTACTTGTCGAATTTTGTTCTGTAAAATAATTTCAAAATTTATGTTCTGATTATTTTATTGTAATTAATAAGAAGCTTTTATAAATCACGGTTATTATATAACATCTTATATGAATATTAAATAGAGTAACTTGCGTTTATGAGACTTATTAGTACCCACGCCTGTGTAAGGAATAAACAAGGTTAGAATGCAACTATCCTAAAGACATTTTTGTCCCCGTTGAGCAATACCGCGTCCCCGAGCAAGTTCCAAAGAGTAAGTCGTAGACTCCAGAAATCAGTAAGAGTAACTATGACTGGAAGTGCAGGCATGCGCAGATCGCGCGCTAGCTCTATCTTTCTCACTCTCCTACAGAGGATCTAAAAAAGAATTTATGAATCCTGGCCGTCCTAATAAGGATAATGGGAAACTGTTATCAAATTATTGCATTGTCATCGGCCCTTGATATGTGTGCAAAGTTTCAAGTTGATCAGACTTTTAGAAACCAGTGAAAGTTAAGCTCAAAGATTCCGTTACATACATACATACATAGATACAACCCGAGCTGATAAAAGCGTATTAAAAAAAAAGGTTAATAACCAAAAAACCAAATTATAAATATTCATTAAACAATGCGTGAATCTTAATTGTTCTTATCATTTATAACATAAGGAAGATACACAAAGATTGGCACCCTAAGCCAATTTCTCTAGATTTTATGTCATTTTAAACTTGTCTACTAATAAAACTGATATTTTTTTAGTTTATAAATTTTATATTTCTATTAAGGAGAAGGTTAATACACAAATTAATGTAATTTTTATAATATAATCATAAAAATTATGGTTATAAAATAAATGTTCACATTTATATAGTCATTAATATTTGAATTCAAACATTGGAACATAAAGATAACTACAATCATTGACATACAGTACATTAATTTGCATTAATTGGAACAGCTTAATAATTGGCATCTCAGGATATAAATGTTATTAATGATTATATTTTTATGTTTAGCCGACTACCTAGGTATATTGCCTAATTTCCTATAGATATACTAATAATAAAATTCTAACTGATCGATTTTTGTACATGAACGATATATGAGAAAAAATATTATTAGAAGCCTTTATGACCGCAATAGAACCCAAAACAATAGTTGTTAGAATTTTGTCTGTTTGTCTTTGTGTTTGTTCCCGTTAATCTCAGAAACAGCTTAACTGATTTTATTCTGGTTTTCACTAGTGTATTGCAGTTAGCACCACTTAAAACTTAAAGTTTGTTTCATTGCAATCCGTCCATAAATAAAAAAGTTATGAATTAATATATGTATTTGTAATTCACAGAACGACAAAAACCCAGAAAAATGCTGATGCTATCTTTAAGCGTAAGGTAGTTTTTCCGAAGCGAAGCGAGGGCATTTGCTGGTATAATAATAGAAAGGAAGTAGGAATCGTCTACTAATAGCAGATACAAGAAAAAGAGGGGAGGTTTCAACCTAAGTTTAATCTTCCTCCAAAATCCGTATTATATCTTCTGCAGAAAGTTGTTCGTTCTTTTTTAACTCCGCATTCTGTAAATTTTCCTTCGATTCATAGTTCCTAATATGTTTTTTTATCGTTCCTTTTTTCTTACCTAGCATAGGAAATTATTTCACCTAGAGTTTATGTCTGAATATCTTGATGTCTTAATTCCTTTTTTGTCACTTATTGTATTTATGAGCACATTTGAAAGTATTGTTAGTTTGGGTTTGATAGAAGAATGTTCTTTCAAAATATTTTAATTTTCTCCTAGTGGAGCTGGTATGTTTGGTTTTTCTTTATCTGTTTTTGCTTGCGATTTTGTTGAGTTGAATGTTTGATCTTCTCTATCTCCAGGAAAACCTTTTATTTTCATCATGTTTTTTAAAACAATCTTAGTCCTTTTGATTAAACCAGACTTGGTAGCTTTTTGCTTAGAAGCATTTTTGTCTTCGCCTTTCTCCTTTTTTTTGCTGCCAATATATCCTTCTTTTCTCGAGATTTATCTACTCTTTTACGTTTCCTTTCTTCTTTTTCCAGTATGAGTTTTTTTTTCATGTGTAATCTGTTTGTTTGTATTTATATTTCTGATATTTTAGATTGATTGGTCGCTTTTCAAGTGTTTTCTCGTTTAATTCTTTTTTATATGAACAACTTTTATCTCTTGTATAAAACTACTAGCATAATTAAATACAATCATTGGCATCTATATTGATTATAATTATTGGCAGTGTCAGTAATTACTTCCAAGCATTACTGGGACATTTTGAGCTTATTTAGTTATAATAAACCTTATTGTAAGATAAATAAGCTTGTATTTGGGTATTTTCAAAATTTGTGGTAAAAATATATTGATTGGCATAGGATGCCATTGACTAGTAACTAGTATTAATAAAATTGCAATTATCGGCACTAGAAAAACAAAGTGTTCCATTATGCAAAATTAGTAAAATCGCGACAAGAACTCAATTTGTAACATAATTTAACTGTAATAAAACCAAATTTGCACATTAACTTACCATAGGTGATAGAAACCATTACACTAAATGAGAGCCTCCTTATAATTTTGTATTTTTTTAATAAGTTAGATCAACTCACGTGTCACGCTAGTTTTAAAACATCAGTTGATACCAAATTGCCGGCATAGTACTTTGGGCAATGTTACCATTTTATTAAATGAAAATTGTACTAACTAAACGTAATGCTGTCATACATAAAAAATATTTTTATGCTAGTTTAGGGCATAATACGAAACGGGTGCCAATTATTATAGGAGTGCCAATAATAGTATACCTTACCCTAACATGTGATGCGATTACAACGCGCGCATGCGCGATACTATCTTATTCTATCGTTTTATATTGAGTATATACGTCGCCCACTTTTGCTCCACTCCCGTAGCACCGGAGTCATATCTTTCTTCTCGCTCATGCATTGAAATGTGCCTAAACGAGATGCAGCTTTGAAATTTCACTTTCAATTTCGTTTAATTATCGAATAAGTATCGTTTAAGTAGTCCAAAGAATACAAAAAGAAAAGAAAATATTCTGCTATCTGTCGAATTTTGCAATTTTTACAGTTTAGGCAAATTTACACTTTGAAAAGCAAAATTTACAACTGACAATTCATAAATTAACTTTTTGATGTCAAGCGTATACCTACATATATTACCTATATTTATAATAATATTATTAAGAGAGAGTGCAAATTTCGTGAGTTTGTATATATGCAGAAGGTAATCTTCGAAACCACGTCCCCTACATGACAAATTCTTTTACCATTTGAAACTATATGTCAATTCATATATGTAATTAATCGTTAAACTCGAACGAAGTCGGGGCCGACCGTTTGTTGTATATAAAGTGCTTTTCGATTTTTGCAGCTCCATAATTTAAATGCGATTTCATTACCATGCAAGATTCTATGTTAACCCCAAAAAAGAAGACCTCAGTAACCTAGGGACTATAGACCAAAAGTGATAACTTTCCTGGTTTCGAAGTTGATAAGGCGTGTTCTTGAGATATCCTTTAGATATCGCCAGCAGATCATCAACTATTGTCTAAACGGGCTTCGAGACGTCTATTCGGCTGTAGACATTTTATTTTATCGTATACACATGTTTAGGTCCATAAAAGTAATAAGGAGCCACTAGAAATCAGCAGATATCGTTAAAGGCTTTAATCGGATCTGGCAAAGACCTTTCTCACAAAGCTTCAATTTTACGCGTGGTCGCTGTGAGTCTTCTTAGTATTCCATATCAATTGCAGAGACTTCGTGATTGTAAAGATAATAGTACAATGTATGCTTTCAACATAGGCCCCGCAAATGCCTTTCTGACACAAGTATCGAATTGCAAAATTAAGTTTTAGTCTGAAGTCGAGTACCCGCACTCTGATTGCTGTCTTGGAATGAGATTAACTAAATTTAGATAAGTTCACAATGAGATACTGGTGATGTACAGTATCGGTATAATTTTGGAACCTGAGCTTAAGGTTGTCTGTAAAAAACTTACCATTGTGGTTAGAACTTTTGGGGATGGGATGAACGAGGGTAACCATCCACGAATCCTGTACTATTCCTGTGGCTTAGGATAAGTGCGTGTCCAATTGTCATTTTGATAGATTACGACAAATGGCGTGCTGATGGGTGAAATTTTTTATTAATATTTTTGAATTAATAACCCGGGGTTTAAAAATACTTTATGCATGTACATTTATAATAATATGACAAACACATTTCAAGTAGTCATAGGTTTTTTTATTTTAAATACGTATGTATATATATATATATGGATCTCGGCGTGATTCCTTAGGTTAATCAATAAATTGTAATGTGTCTTATTTCATACACTGCTTGACAATAATCTACAAAACTAGTTCAATAATCATTGTTTGATTAGGTCAATGTTAATTGGTGCACAGGTGTCGTCTTGGAGGTCCACCACGATGACCGGGTACATTTCATATATTATACCAGGCGAAGTATCTAAAGTTAAATTTTACTTCTTTGCTATAAGTAAACAATATAAGCTTATATTGTTATGGTTGAGTAATGAAAGCCGTAAATAGTCTTCAGCAAGCAATAATAATAGGTAACTTAGGGCCCGTTTAAAAATATATTTTAATTAAACTATTTTCTTTTCGATTTCGTACACCTTGACATACACTGTAAAACTGCCAAAAACTATAATATCCGATTGAATCAACAAACACAAACAATACACAATGGATACCGCCTTAACAATGCACTATACATTGTGAATACTTAATTAAATAAACAGTTTTTATTTGTATATCAAAACCTAAACGGTTTTACTTACTTGCGAATTATATTTACTTAGCATTATAATATTTTAAAGATTCTCTTGAGCTTTGATTTTTTTACAGTAGAAGACAAAGAAGGTAGGTTTAAGTAAACCAAATTACAGGGTTAGTGTGTTTCATTTAAACAGCGGCGGTGCATTCGGCGATTCAAAAAAAATCGCGGCATTTAACAATCAGGCTTCTTAAGAAAGCAGGATGTCGCCAAATTGAAATCGACGTCCTGACTGCATTGATGCGGTAAGTGCATAATATATTGCAATCAACAATCACGCATTATCGTGACATCCTCTTATTCTTTTCATTTAATAGGGATGCAACAAATCACAAATCTTTGCAACCGAAGGGGTATTCAACCAAGTCGGTCGTTTGATTTAGAGGTCATCCAATAACGGTGCGCATTGCTCCACGAGTGTTCAATAATAATAATGTTATCTACTTCTTGTTTTTTTTTAAATAAATAACTGTTAAAACACAGTAAATTCAGAGTAGTTATAAAGAATCAATAACTAGCTAAAAACTAAGTACTAGTACATCGATCTGTTAGTTGTTCAAAAGGAAATATACCGTATTATCGGGGGTGTAAGGTGCTCCATCCCTTAAGCTCAAGCAAACCTCCGCTGCTCTTGGTACACCCTGCCGAGCAACGGGTGAGACTATGGCGAACGGGCCCACCTGTTTGAGGTCGTTGCGGTCTGTACCACCCAGTTTAATCCCGACAGTACTTGCATGGTATTTCGTATTTCGATCGCAGTATCGAAGAGCCAGTAATGATTCGGATCTTCCCGCTTCATTTCCGGTCGACAATGCGTCGGTGATACCTTTAATGTTACTGATATCCGCTGGCGACGGTGACCGACTTCAAACATTTCAGTATATAGAGTATATCAATGTTATTTTATTTAAGTTATCGCATTTTAGTACGAATGTGTAGATTTTCTTTTTAATAATATTGTTTCTGGTTATGACATAGTGTTGTGTAAAACATTTAGGAAGACATGAAATCGTAGTAACTTTTTTTTAAATCTTCATCAGTTTTCGTAAACAGCTCGATTTAAAAAAATATAACGTAGTGAAAGTAATAAAAAATAACCTTCGATAACTTATTTATGATGTATGTTGCGGATAGGAATATTGTATGAAAATATATTTAGTCCTGTTATATGTTGAAACAGAGAGTTGAAATACAATAATCATTTAAGGTATCTTTGGCTTCCATATCAATAATAAATTACCTATTATACATTTTTATTTAATAAGAATATGTCTAAAATGTAAGCAATACTTCTATCATCAAAGGTATAAATCATTAGGTGCACCCTCGTCATGCTATTTTTACCCGAAGACGAACAGGGTAACAATATGAACACGGTGAAATTTTCGCATGTAAACATTTAACAATATTAAAAACAAAGAAAATTCCAAGGAGATTTGATAGTAAGAAATAAAAACAACACTAGTAAAATAAAATGCACCGATCGCATGATCTCCGTCTCCGTCCGCTTAAATTAATAGCCACTTATTTTTTTCTGTCTGTTCTTCTGTACCTACTGTCTCCTGGAAATTTGTCGCGACGCACATCTTTTAAGTTATTTTGAAATACACGCCTATGCGCCTCATAAAATTTGCAAAGGGTAAGAAATACAACCGTTATGACAGAGTCGACTGCTTGTTAGTTACAAGCTAAAGCTATTTCTGTTTATTGAATCTTTTGAGCATGTAATTCAATTAATGAAGCTAAAACTGATGATTTTTGGAAAGACGCTGACAAAAGTTTTCTTTTTAAGGATTCCAAAATATTATAGGTTAATACTGTTGACGTTGCCGATAATGTTGTAACATAACATTAAAAAAAATTACACATCTAATAATAATTTCATAATCTTTTTTCTTTAAATAATTATAAATTCAATTTATAATATCAACTACAGATGATTATCGATCAATATTGGAGGTACATAGTGTGATGCTGCTAAATCTACTTTAATACTAACTTGTTTATATATGGTAGTGGTGGCATTAGTTTCTATCATAACATTCACAGTTTAATAGAACAGATCTCATTCAGGTACATATATATTAGGATATGCATAATGTTTCGAAGGCAATGATTACATGCAGTTGGCACTATTGTAGTGACTGTCAAGGTTACCTTCGCCGAACTGACCTACGGAACCTAAATTGCTCTTGAACTCGCTCACACACTGGCCTCAATTGTGCCCGTATAATGTCCCGGTTAACAACCTCTGATGCCAAGGTGGCTGATGTTGTTTGCATAGTTAAAAGGAAGATTCTAGGGTGACTCTTTAATATAAGTGCGATCAATCATAAAACAACGATGCAATTCCGCTTCATACTACCTCAATGTAATTTCGATCGTCATAGCTTTTGATAACCTTTGAATCGGTGTTGTATAATAACAATCTTTTATTTCAAACTCAATTCACTATCGAGTGTTTTATACAAATTGCATTCAAAAATAGGCAAAAAATGTACTGTGAATTGCGACCGACGTCATTTATTTATAATGATGAATTGCAACCCATTATCAAAATCTCTATCTACTGCTATTCGCGCATCTGATCACAATGGCAGATTTTTTGTAAAGATTGAGGGTGGCCGAAACATGCGGGCCCAGCTGCGTATTTATATTATGCATCGTAATAAACACTTATTCGCAACACTATTAAGTAACGGATGTGTACAAAAGACTCATCGTTACGATATCCGCAATCATTCTGGTACTATTAGCGTTTAATACTAAGAAGAATCTTAAGTAGCAATTTACGTTACTTAGTTGACTAAGGAACAATTTACAGCTTCGCAGCAAAATAAATTATAACATAGAACATACAGTGCAAACATTGTAACCACTCTCTACATGATTTACCGTCATTGAGGACACAACCTCTATATTTTACTGTGCTCTGGCCATTCAAAGCGAAATTACTCGTACCTCCTGTTCTTTGAACTGTCGATGAAATAGCGTGCACGAGCATGATTCAAAACGGTTAAAAATACTGGGTATGTAATACTTATTAGAAATATATTTTTATCAATAAGTACTGCTTTCTATGAGCATCTTTGAAATTAAAGTCTGTTAAGAAGAAGTAAATCTTTTATTTTTATAACAGTCTGAAGAATTGACAATCAAGCAGAGAGGCTACTTTATGATAAATGTTCATCAGCTTTCTTATGGTCACGTAAATCAGCATTGAAACACCATCTCTGAATGCTATATCCCCCCTTATTTTAAAAATCCAGATTATAGCATTTTTTTTGTAAGCGTAAATTATCATTACATTTAAAATTTTAACTTAAGAACTGGCAAAGCAATTATAATCTACGTACTAAAAGGAATAGCTATACCATATCTATTTTATATACCATATGACATATCTATTTAAATAACAAGTCATCTAAACATTAAACCAATGACATATATTATGACCCATGGACATATCGACATCATGGGCGACTGTGCTAGCTACAAAATGCTAGCCACCTAACATCGCTCCGATTTAGGAAAAATAATTCGTAAAACGGACGAATTTTGTGGGTAATTCTCAAATCAGATAGATTAAAACCGGAGAGAATCACGTTATACAAAAGTGTTTAACTCGTCATTTAAAAGTCGTACTAGGAAACACTGGAATTGCTTGCCTGTGACTGTTATCCCGTACGATTATAATGTGGGCGTCTTCAAGGCAAGAGTCTTATAAAGTTAGTGTGCTTTATCCTCCCGGACTCCGCGTCCACTTACCATCAGGTAGAAAACTGTAATCTATCAATAATATATCAGCAAAAAAAAGCCTATATCCCCTCAGGAGAAAACGTCTGTGATGTTAAAATGAACTCGCGACACTAAACCAAAGTTTAGAAGATAAATTTCTTATTTACATAAAAAAAATCTAAGACATAACCTTGGTGTTAATAATGTCGATCAAGTTGAGTAGTCAATCTCAATTTTCACCAGAAGTGCTTGACAATAATGAGAAAAACCGATTACCGATAGGTCTGGTTAAATGTTGTCAAAAACCTTCAGATTGCTTAACAATTTTAATAACACTTCCATTATTGGCATTTCATGAGTATATTCCACTTTCTAAGCTTCTTTGAGTTCAGCAATACATCTGGACTCAGGCGTATATAGTAAATGATTGAAGCCAATCAATAGCCATAATGTTTACAGTACCTAACCGGAAACTATATAGTATATCAAAGAACAAACTCTTTTAAATTATTATTTTTACTTTCGATCTCTACCCATTTTCTTGAGTAATGTTTATAATAGTTAGATTCTTTTTAAAAGCATGTTTTTCCTAATTTGATTAGCCTGAGTTCCCAACGAGATTTATTGAGTAGATATTACTAAAAAAAAAATAGAAGACAACATGCGCATTGGATTACGTCAGATGCTACTTTCTATGCAAATCAATTAATTGTCGTTGGAAATTATCCTGAGATATCTTGTTACTAGCTAGCTTATTTTTCAATCACAATCGTTTCAAGTGGGAGTGCATGTTGTAACAGTTCTTGAGAAAATAAAATGTAGAAACCCTGATTTAAATCATTTTCAGCCTATTACATCAAGTCTTGCAAGATGAACTAATATTTTTTTTATAAGTCCTTTTAAATAAATATTTTGAAAAATGTTGAATAGTATTTAATCATACTTAATTTTTTTTTAATTATGGTGTGTTTGTTAAAACTTACTCCTTATTTAGAGCTAGTTGTAAAAAAACACAAATAATTTCATAAAACTTCAATAAAACAACACTATATTAGAACAATCAGACTAGTCTTAAACTAAACATAATTTGTACTTAATACTTGGAAATACACAATAATTACTACTAGTACTTAGCGGTGTCTTGCGCAGACGAAGTGCTTACAATCAAATTTAAAATGCGAGATCTGTTCATCCCGTTATATAACATTTTGTTCTCAATACGTACGCATTTTTATACTAAAAATGGAAGAATAAAAACTAAACATACTTCAAAACGAAAAGCTACAAAGTCGTACTAAAATGCGAAAATTAATTGATATAAAATATTATTACATTACATATTGAAATGTTATAGTCAGTGCCATGATCGGCTGAACCATGTCACAATTTGCCCCAGAGTAAAATTTATCACGAGATCTAAGCTGAAAATCGTTAGTATAATTTAAATAACATGAGATCTTTCTATACAAAATTAAATAAATCGTCTAGAAGTTTTTATACCAGTGCCAAAAACAAATATAAACGTATACATTTTTTCCAATACCTGATAGAAACGAAGCGCGTGCGTATAACCGCTTCGAGCAACCTCTGGTGGGATACGAGTTGTGCCAGGGGAATGAATCACGTTGAAATGAATAAGAATATATATAAAAATATTCGAAAATACTGCGAATAAATGTATGTTTACTAAGCAAAATTCACTGTTAATTCTCGTCTCTGCTACAACAAGCCCCTTGTTTCCCTAGTATAAGATTCATGATATGGATAGAAACTGGAATAATATGGATGATATAGATTACTTTTCACAATACGTAGTTATGATGGTTCTATAGAAAATCAAATCCTTGTAAATAATAATAAATTGACATGAAAATTTCGTAGATTTTTATGATCCTTTGACTTATAAATTTTAATATTAAAAAATATCGCCAATTATACACGGGATAAGAGTGGATTACGTATAGGAAGTTAATAATCATCAATACAAACGAAAATATTAAAACGACTCAAAATTAAATTAAATTTAACACAAAAACTTTACATCATTAGACAATAGTTGAAAATATTGCATCCTTTGGAATTCATTAAAAAGGGAAGAGTTGAAAATCCTAATGCTTTAAAATAAGTGCCTATTACCTATAACACGAATTCAAGATCATGATAACCTTAGGTTTTATGGTTTATGTAGAGTATATATGCAATTTGAAGACTGAGAAAATCGAACCCGCATTGCAATAAAAAGGAATAAAGTCCTCATTCAAAATCAGCTGATCCCTAGGCGTCGTGATTTATCTGAAACGCCTTTGAATTATCAGCATTTGCAGTTGTGGCACAAAGTAATTATAATGCGTAGTGCTAATTTAAAGTCAATATACTCTCAAGTATCATCGTAGTCCAGACCAGCTAACATGAGACGACTTGAGATGCAAACAATCCTATAGTATCTAAGACCTCTTCCCTTTCCTTAACTGAGAACGACAGATTTAAACACTAAAATTGCTACTGTTCTTAGCTACCTGGGTTAAATTGAAACAATGTTTCTATTAAACAATACTTCATACTAAAAAAAAATTCTAGTGATGCTATAAATAATGAAATCATGACATCAAATTAGGGGTTCTCGCGTGTAAGTCGTGTTTTATAAAATTACATAAGAAGGATAACATTATTTAAATGTCAAAAGTTTAAATATGATTTATTCGTATATTAACTACGTAAGTACGAATACAGACATATAAAATTAAATAAAACAACATTTTTATTATATTATCCTTGATTGCGAATAGGTATAGCTTTATGACTGAAAAAATAAAAACAACAGTCATTAAAATCTCCATATCAGAATGATTCTTCACCATCGAAACCATCAAAAACATAAGCGCGTGATGATTAATGACCAAACTTTATTACTTTATCCTACAGTTAAATATACGATCAAGATGAAATCCGTTCAGTCTTATTTAGCTTGACTTCTCTTCTGGACTTTAAAAATGTATGTTCCAGCCTAAATTTCGTTGATTCACTTTAATTTCATTTAAATAAAATTATATTTGCAATAAAATATGATAATTCAAAATATTTAATCACAATAACCAATTTTTTGCAATATGCGAATCGTGTTGGTTCCTAGTACGTAAGCGCTAGACGACTTGATTCCTGAGCAATTAAGGCGAGTTGGAGCAGCCAAAACAATCGATCGATATAAATGATCAACCTCGTCTCGTCACTGTGACAGTCTCAGTGCGAAATGTACTATTCACGTATTTAATTAACATATGTCAATAATTAAAAAGCATTAAACGTTATACATGCCCTATAAAATTAATAGTTGATTGACACAGTAAGCCGAATCTAAAAAAATTCTCACTTTTCAAACGTTTCTCGAGAATGATGACGGATATTATTTATTACGATAATGTCAGAAATATGTAACGCATGCCTGAGTCTATGCTAAATATCCAAAACTGCAGGATCTTACTACGCCGACATATACAGACAATTTAGTGTTTTTGAATTGACTGGACAGTAATTTATTTAGACACCAATTCAGAAGAATTTTTTAATATTATTGGAGAAACTAAAAACAAACAAATAATAATGCAACGATAAGATCCAAGTTTTTGATAGAAATAACAAATGTTCATACACTTACACCTCACAGTAGCATTTTCTTTGTTGCAGTGGATTTACGTACACAAATAAAACACCAGAAACATCTAACTCCAGAAGAGATAATTTTTTCCCGGCTGAGAATGAACTATGCATTACTCGCTCGACAGGCAGGGTAGTAACAATTGGTCTACAAGATCGTCAAATAGCGAACAAACTACAAAGTAATCACATTATTTGAATGCAATACAATTAACCACAGAGAACCTGTAAATACCTTCTTTAATCATAATACTGAGATATTGCTATTAAAGAGAGCAGCAGTAACATGTCCTTGTATTTTATGATAAGAAAATGTTATTTATAAAAATGACAAAGTTGGAACGCAACTACTAATTTCGCTAGTCATTGAAGTGTATAGAATAATTTATTAATAATGTAGAATATCCACCCAGTGCGGACCGTTTTGATGAGTCTGATTGTTTGAATTCGAATTATATTGTTTAAACTGTGCAACAAGAAATCTCCAATATACCCCGATAATTTGACAAGATGCAACACAGCGATAACACAAACAATTATTAAATTATCGATATGTTGGCATCTCTCCTTTACAAAATATAATCGCCTATTATGTTTATCTATAGAATTGCGGGATAGTAGAAAAAATAGCCATAACCAGCTTTGACTATCGTTATAGTGGTTTCGATTAAATTTATGACAAAGATATTATATAGTCACAATATATCGAGTTTGAAATCATTAAAAAACCCTACCGTCCCATAAAAACTTAATTATCGAATATCGATTATATAGTACGTTGATTATAGCGAACATACAATACGTTTATCAATAGTCGACATGTTTGCCTATTTTGGATATAGAATATAGATGCTGAGAACATAAAAATATGTGTTTATGTTAGTTAAAACACAAATAAATTAAAGACTTGCTGATCATTTTGGAAATTTAATGTTGTGTCTATTCTTGCAAATGTTAAGATACTATCTGCTAAAAGTATCGGTTTCGAGTTTCCGTTTTCGAGTAAACAAATATGTGACGCAAATGTCGTGGGTTTTTAAATGCGTTCACTCAGTCGTAGGATTTCTACACGTTAAAATGACTATTTGTAATTATTTCCACCTCGATGTCTCTAACTACTAGTTTTGAAAAATAGCTTGAAACCATACAAACGCATGGACAACAAAGTGATCGTACAAAGGTACTGATTTTTGCTTTTACGACTCGGAACCTTAATGAGGCTGGTTCTATTTCCACACCACCCGAGAGGTAAGAACCATAGGTGCGCTTTTTTTATAGAGGTCTCCCCAATAGGCCTAATCCTCTGACTTTACAAATTTGTCGCGTGTATGAAGTATTCAACGTCTTACTACGATTGTTTAAATAATATGATTGTTATAGACCGATATTTGGTAACGTTCGCTGAGAATATTAGGTAATGTATCAGAAATTGTGTCACCCAGTAAACACAGAGGCGGTGCGTTTGCACGATTAGGAGACTAGGCTTGTCGAGGGCAGTGTTCCTTGGCAATACGAAGCGGCAAACGGACAAACGACGCGACTCGTAACAACCACCTACACGCTTCCACTAAATTCAACAATGAAAAATCGGCTCATTCCCTTTTTTATAATTCCAAACCCATAGTACGCTGCTTTAAAAGCAGTAAGATGATAATGAGAGTAAGCAAAGCTATTGTTATGTACGGTCCGAAAATTACATATTTTAATGATAACGTTATTTACTGCCTTTTTATAAAGTTTTCTTGTTCCGTTGTTAATATAACACATATTCATATCATACATGAAAATACATCTTCGGAATCACTTTGATCACACAAAATTATACAAGAAACAAAAGGTTTTGTGGTGGCGGCCACGTACCTACTCGTTTCATTGATAAAATTATGGACCAACATGCCTCCCAACAAAAAATACCATCAAAAACAATGCACTCACACACCACACGCAAATACACATCTTCGTTACAGTACATGTTACTCATTATAATGTTATAGTAAACTTCAAACATATAAACACGTACTTTGGTAATAAATAAAAATAATTTTCAGAGTATACGTGTAACATTCACAAACAGACACGAATAAAGCGATATCTGTAATGAACTCTGTCGTGTGGTATCGACGACCTATCGCCTATCCAGCAAACACGTAAATACTACAATAACTACACCGAGTATGATAAATTGTGCTAAAAATAATAACTAAATCATCATTTGGGTCATGACACATTCCTAAAATGCTTTTAATGTTTATTCCTTGTATAGCTGTACGAGAACTTTGGCATGTTTGCTTGACGAGTACTGTCCGTCTTAGAATTAAGTAATAAACGGATATAGGGATAGGTAATTATGATTAATGTAAATATTTCACCAAAAAAGATAAAGAGATACTTTTAAGGTAATTACTGCATCGGTAATGATAAGGGATTTATTACATCTTTGAAGTTAGGACTATAAATATATGTAAGCGGTTCGTTAAACACCATTAAAAAGGAGATGACCCATTTGTGCAATATATGATTTTTTTGTTGTCAATAATAATAAAATTGTATAAAAAATAGAAATGCTATTTATTCTTTTGCTAACATGGGCAACAATTTTCTCAACTAACTACAACATTGACCAAGCTCAGTCCCAAATTTTATGATTAGAAAACATTTATTTTTCTGTGACTCAGTTATTTTTCCGTCTTCAAACTGTTTCAAGAATTACCATATGCGTAGTTATTCTCATACCATTTTACACGTAATTAACGAAAATCACTCTTGAATTCGTGGTGAATTAAATCTTAACTGTAAATTATTCACTAGGTTGTTGTCAATTATATTAGGTATCTCCACAGAATCAAGATTGATTTTAATTGGTAAGATTTGTGAATGACTATAATCTAAGTTATAACATTTTAACATTAAATGCAAACAAGTAAACCTATGTTTTCACCCTGTTCAGATTTCTATTAATGGACTTATAAAATAAATAATAAAACCTTAAGTCCGAATTTCACTATATAGTATACTTATATTAAAAAAAAAAGGTGTACAATTTATAATTTTTTTCATACCTCAGTACTAGTTAGGTCATAGAAGATAAACATATACGAGTATCATAAATTTGTATTATGGAATTTACGCCGCATTTTAACAGAAAATGTACATGTTCCTAGAATGTATATCTATATACATGTTTAAGATCACCTAATTAATAAGATGAATAGCAGTCTATAACAATGTTTGATCATCGAAAATTGTAGACATCTTCTTTAAACGATCATTGTAGTATCATTTACAATCAAAATGCTTGCATCGCAATGCAAAATTTCTACGTCAATTATCAAGATCATTGTTAAGAATATCTTCATGTTTTAATTAAAATCTATTTGCTCAAGTAAAAAGCTTTAAAGTGTACGTTATCACGAAAAGACGAATCTCCATAGCTTTTCCAGATTATGTATATGTACGCATAGAGATAGCCCTGTACTCCATTTTCATCCTTTATATCTTTTGTTTTTTAAATAAATCAAAAACTTACGCGAATAACGTTTTGGGTGGCTTTAAAACGTATTGAACAACAGCATTATCTCATAGTAGAAACCATAGAATACGGTACGTGTTTGAGTGGATCTTTGGTTAATTAAAATTGGCAGTGCGTGAGACGATCACAGAGTGCCTTACCCACTTATAAGCTGCACACGTGCCTGTCAATGAACTCTGTAGACCATGTTAGGCGA
The DNA here is from genome assembly GCA_003671415.1 of Megathymus violae. NCBI lineage: Eukaryota > Metazoa > Arthropoda > Insecta > Lepidoptera > Hesperiidae > Megathymus > Megathymus violae. The sequence continues at coordinate 1,256,321 of PDGT01000034.1, forward strand.
ATAGCTATTTGCACGTGGAGTTGGTCAAACTTTGATTCACAATCCAGATGCAATAAATTAGTTAATAAAAATTGTATCATGTTCTATTTTAGTCTATACAACGGTTTTAATCATTAATTAATTTAACGGCTTACAAGAAGTACAAATGCGAGTATGCATTTATGTATGTCTAGCATCTGTCGCAGAGAATGGGACATCTTTTTAATTTTACACATAACGTTCATACGGGTCATCGAACTTGAAGCTATCAATGGCTAACTGGCTGGTTAAGGACATAATGCTAAGTGCAAAAAAATGCGTTTGTAAATTACTAACGGGCAAAGATGAGGACATTATCAGTACGCGCGAGGAAATCGTCCTGCTCGGTGTGAGTGACAAAGGTCCGGGAGAGGGCTGGCGCGTCAGCCTGCACTCCCGCCGGCGGCGGCCTGCGCTCGAACCGCTCCATTAGATCCGCCGGCACGCGCGGCAGCTGCCGGCCCGTGGTGTTGGGCGCTTGGGCGAATCCCAGCTTGGCCAACAAGCTCTCGCGGATCACTCGCAGGCTGTACTCGCGGGCGTTCTCGTAGGAGCGACAAGAAGCACAGACCACTTGCGCCGCCGGGGGTTCCTGGGGACAGGCGAGGTCGGCGGCGACGGCCGCCAGCCACGCGGCGAGCAGCAGCAGGCTCGCGGGCCGGGCCCGCGGCCCGCGCGACGCGCCCAGCGGACGCGTGGTGCGGCAGAGCGGGGAAGCGGCGCGGGCGGCTCGGC
>PDGT01000034.1:1257143-1450112 GCA_003671415.1 Megathymus violae
GCGCCCGCGCCGCCCGCCCGCATGCTGAAGCTGTGAATCATCCTGCAGCACCGGGAAACTACTAAGCGCGCCCACGCCGCTCCGCCGCCCGCCCCACAAGAACCCATAGATTTACTGTAAACTAACATTACACTTCTTGTTTAATAAAAATAGGATAGAAAAAATATTCCTATGTTTAGTCCAACGACTATCGTAATCACAGATATGGCGCTGAATAGAAACCGCAAATCCTTCGTCTTATTGTTCACATAATTTGTGTCGCACTAATTTACAAGTTGGCAAGTTGTGACGTTAATATGTAGGTAAATGCGAAATTCTTACCATCTAAACTAATATTGTAAAGAGAGTGTGCAAATTTTGCGAGTTTGTGTTTGTGTGTATGCGGAGGGAAACTATTTGAGGGTATAGAAAAAAATTATTTTACCATTTGAAAGGTACATTGTTTCGGATGGACTTAACCTACACATATATATGGATGTATGTGTATACTTCATGTATATATATAATCGAATGGTGGGCGGTTGTTTGGTTTAAGCAACACGTATGAAATTAAAGGAGAACCATTTAAAGTTTAAAATTTTCGCAAAAACGTAACAAAATACTAAATGTATTTGAATGGCGTAAACATTATTGAAATTCATTTAAAAACGTGGAGTTGTTGATACTGACACCAAATAAAATCGACTTATAATTACAAAGATAACTGTCGTTTAATACAAATTGCCTTAAAGTCCCTTATTTTGCAGTAAGGAAAAAGATTTACTCGTAAGTGAATTCATAGCTACAATTAACGATAAGAAAAATAGTTAAGCAATTGTCCAGCACATTTCTAGAGTATGCCACAAAGCATGACGTGACGTAATCCAAAATTAATAGTACCAAGCTATTTTTCTTAACTGCCAATTGAGATTAAAATGACGTGCGGCTAAATTAATTATACGATACGTAATATTATATATAATACACACAACCTAAAATTAATTAAAGTATTTATTCAGTATAATAATTATAATGAAAGTAGAATCGGTCTCTACATGACTTTCATTATATTTAATCACTATTTCGCAATTATTATTATTTTATCAAAATATTTCAAACAAAATGACTATTTGGTTGAAGTACCAAACTGAGTAGAAAATACATGCAGCTGAAAGAGCTTAACCGACACTCCATGTCATATTTAGGTGACGGACAAATTATTAAAGTGATATTACACCATGTAAATCTAATTTAATGTGAGTTAATTTAATTATATGAGATCTTAAAAAAAATTAGGTATAAGGATAACGCTTTAACCATTTTTCAACTGTTTATCTATGAAAGGAAAATTGGGTTATATCTAGGTCTTTATATTATTGTGCGGTTCGAATACACTGAAAATGAAAATAATTTGAATGGGTGACGCACACTTTCCTCATTATCACTTACATAGTAACAGAGTCGCGTTAAAGGTAAAAAAAGTAATAACGTAAAGCTCATATCCTCATCGATATAACACTCCTGTTGAAAAAATCTTGAATTCAGGTGTTATTAAAAAAAAATTTGATCTGTGAAACAATATTATTGCCGTTCTATTTTTTTGGAGCTTTTTTGGCAATTAGGCATTTAGACAGACGAGGATTTGAATACGAGGACAATTATAGAAAAGTGGGTAAAATTAAACAATTAATATACATAGAATTCCTATTACTAATTAACAGTCTGACAACATCATTGAGAGTGGTCATCACTGCCAACTTGTAATACCTGGAGCGTTGTCGACCTAAAAATTAACAGGTTCACTTCGCTAATTTCTGTATCATTTACTACTGTCTGTCTACTTTATTAAGTAGTACTCGTAACTAAGTATACCGGATAAATGACCGGATAACCAAGATCGCTAGGGATACATTTCCTACACGTTTCTGTGATTTATTAAAAGAGAAAATAATAGAATATTTTTTATGTGTATAATATATTTTTTGCGTCATAGCCTCATGGCTCAAATATTTGTTTCTCCAACCTGAAGCTGAGGTTTGAATTTTGTAGGCACCCTCAATTTTTCAGTTATGTGCGCCTTAGAAATGAATTATTTTCTCTATGTATATGTAGTTATGTGAAGTAAAATATGAGGAAACATTATATACCGTACCTAAGAATTTTCCATCGCATTACGTTGGTAGGTAATGGTTTATTTTGAAACAGCTAAGAGTCGATTGAAGTGGATTAGGTTCATCCAAGATTTATCCCTGTAATAAGTCTAAGTGAACCTGCTTAACATTTAAAAATCATCTCGAGGTACCATTACTGTGCGGCTCTAATATCTTTTGTTACATGGATTGTTAACATGAATGGGTGAAGGGTTATATTCGCAAAGGGAAAAGTTGGTAGGAACTATCAGTAAACTCTAGGACTATTTTTCCCGAAAAACATTTTTTTCCGACAAAAGAGGGCGGGTTGCTACTTCAATAAACAAAACATAAAATTGTATCTTTCGGTGCATTTTTCAGTTTATTTTAGTAACGAGCTACTAAATAACAGCGCGGCGTTTACATTGAAAAGTTGAGAAGTATAAATATTTTGACATTTCACAAAGTTAAAGCAGCAGCGGTTACTCGTAAATTCAGCGTTACTAATAGTACGTAAGTATAAAAGATTTCTAAAATAAAATAATAGAATATGGAATTGTTCAAGGTAAAGGATATGTATATCGAACGAAAATGTAAAAATGAAAAAAAACCTTATCTAAAACAAAAAATGTATAAATTATTGCAGCTTGAATTAAATCACAGTAGGTAATTATATGATGCTTTACCTAAGCTCTTAGAAAGTGATATAGTTACGTTTAAAAAATCACTGTAAAATATACCATAGGCAGTCGTTCACATATTTATGTTGAAGACCAAATCTTCATTTAAAAAGGTCTGCAATAATAACATCTTAGTACTAGAATATATATACATATATATGGATATTTTATTATTACAAACATTATCGTTATGTATATTACAATAATATAAAATGACCTTTTTCAGTGGTAAATGAGAAACTTGTGTTTTCTTATTCATAATTTTTTTTCATTTTATTTATTTTAAAAAGACTTCTGTGAAAAGTTTATTCATTCACTCTTATTCCTATACCTGTATCAAATTATGAAGTCTGATTGAAAAATAATCAATAAATCGATTTAGCTTCAAAGCGCAATTTTAAAGTCTAATTTTCTTTATTTTCAAAGCGACGTTTCGATTGACCAATATAAATTAAATTTATATATAACTTGCGTGGCGGCTATTTCAAATTTCAAAATACTGTCTTATTTATAACTAGCAAACTGACCTCCCTTCGCTTCAAAAAAACTACCTTACACTGATAAATAACATTTGTATTGTGTTGTGCTGGGTTTTTCACTTTCTGTGAATTAGAAATAATAATAATAAATTCATAACTTTTTTATTCATGGACGGATTGAAATGAAACACACTGTAAATTTAAGTGACGCTTACTGCAATACAATAGTGAAAACCGTAACGAAATCGGATAAGCCGTTTCTGAGATTAGCGAATACAAACGCACAGATAAACAGACAAAAATTCTAACAACAATTGTTTTGGGTTCTATTGCGTTAATAAAGGCCCATAATAGTGGTTTTTTTCAATATCCTTAATGTACAGAAAGGGATCAGTTACAATTTTATTATATGTATAGATGTGATTCAAGATACGACATCATTATGAGACGCGAGTAAGTATAAAGACAAATCTTATGATTTATTGTTTATTTTATTATAGATGATTTACGACAATAACTACCATTGATTATGATTAAACCATTTCATACACTTAAAAAAATTAAATTAAACTCAAACTTAATTAAATTCAAATTTTAGTTCGTCAAAGAATATTTAAGTTGTGGTAAATAGTTACAATGTTTGTTCTTCGCTTTTCAGTTGCTTTTATATTTTAGAACGAAGTAATATGTCATACGTCAATAAAGCGTGGCCTAGCAATCGGAACCATAAAGTTATTAAACTTTACGTTAGTATATGTCTATGATTGGGACTAGAAAGCTGTGACGTCTTATACCAGTAAATAGGTAGGGAGTAAATTCCCTTTGATTAGACTAAGTTCTAAATTGTTCTATTCAAGTCACCACGGTTACTTAAGACTTGAATACAAATATTTAACTGTCACATAAATATTACCCCAGTATAAATATCGTACACGGCTCCCTTCATTCCACAGTTATGAACATTATTTGGTCATAACGTTTATAAATCAATTATGTCTATCGGAAAAACGAACATCATGCATGATGAATCACTTTTATGATTCGCTTTTTATTATTTCATTAATAAATTCCTGAAAGAGTTCCAACGTCATATTGTGAATACAAGGAATGATTTTTATAATGTTCAAATTTGTTATTTATATTTATTATATTTTAAATTGTTAAAAAACACTGGTGTATACCCTTAAACAAAATAAAAATTACAAAAATATCTGTATCTTATGTTTGTCTAAATAGTTTAAAAAGAAACGGAGCAGAAAAGTACCTTTTCGATAGACTGTACATCTTCTCTATATATTCTGTTCTGTTTTGGAACCACACATTTAATATTTATATTGAGAAAGAACGCAATTTACATAAACTTGGGACATTTTATCTGCAATTTAAAGCAATCGTTACAAAAATCATACGACAACTTTCAAATAAGTCTGGACAAGACAGTAAATCTTTTAAGTTCTGACATAAAGCCATAATTTCCTGGGAAAATCACCATGCTATGAAATAATACTTGTCGTGGGAAAATATGGTAGCCTCGCTGGCAACATCTGTTTGTACTGTCATTATTATAAGAGAATGATGAAATTATGTCACAATGAGAAATTGTGACAGTCAGAACAAAGTAAATTTACAATTAAGAAAATAAATGTCACAAGCATGCATAAATGTCGTATATGTTTGGAATTCAAAAATAATTTGTGTTCAGTATTTGAGGAACACCACGGTACTTCGTATGCAGATATGTTAAAATCGGTTGCTAAAGTAAAGGTATGGCTGCATAACTCAAAGCTCAGCTTAGATTCAAACAATTGTTGTTCCTCAACTTGAGGGTGAATAATGTTAGTAATACAAGATAGTAAATTTGATTTGGACTTGAAATTGACGCAGGTGTCTAGATATTGGAGAAGAGAGGTTGTGGATTACTCCATATAACTTCTAATCCTCGTTGACCTATAGTTATTGAAATGTATTGATTTTTTTACATAGAGAAAAACTCATAACACATCTTTGCTCAGCTCAAGAGTACGCATAAGATAAAGATGTCCATTCTGATTAACACAAGCATCTCATTTTATGTAACTAAAGATAATCCTATCCAACCCTACTGTACAAAAAAGTACTTTATCTTTTCAAAATAAAAAAAATCAAACCAGTGTTCTCCATACCAATGTGCTACTCGTCCAAACCTTATGCTTGGCAAGATGTTTACCATATCTGCTCTAAATTACATATCTATTATATATCGCGTATTTAAGACTACCTAGCTTATTATACAATAAGAATATTTGTTAGTTTTTAATTCAAATAAATTATTTACATTCAGACATACTAAATTAAAATATTTTGACTTTATAATAGCTCAGTTTGACTCTATATTTAATCTTTCACACACTAATGATTTTTAATAATTGTGTTTACTGTCCATCTGTCTGAACATAATAACCAATATAGTGATTCAGTAAAAATTTCAAAAACCTTGTATAATAACACACCTGATATAAGAAATTTATGTCTCTCTCTATATATATATATACATATATAAATATATACTCGTTGATATTATATCAATAGTAATCTGAATATTTTCTGTTATTTCTTCATAGATTGTAGAAGGTGTTTACATAAATTGTATATGTTTACAATGCCGAAGAAAACTTCAAAAGTTATATGGTTTTAAAAAGGAAATAGAAAGGTAATAATACAATTTATTTACTTAAATTCTTAAACAAATTTACCTGTACCTACATTAAATATTGCAAATATAAAATTGCTATTAACATATAGTATAGCATTAAACGCTAGAAATTACCGAGATGACACATCTTGTATAGCATTATTTTCAGTAACAATTAAGATTCATTTTATACATGCAAATATTTCCAAATGTGCTTATTGTCATTTTCCATGCATATGATATTGCCATTGTTATTGTAGGAACAATTTTTATTACTAATATTAAGCGTAAAAACAGTTACTTGAAATACAACTAAGACTACATAATATTATTATATTAATATTGATTAAAATTTAAAGATTTTTGTTTCAGATCTGACTTGGAATTAAATAAACAATTGAAAATATTAATGTTCAATAATATTGATGAAGTTAAAGTACAGTTAATGAATGAAATAGAAGACAGCAAAAAATATATAACTAGGGATATAGATATTGGTTATATTACTTCATTAGAAAATGACTGTGGATCAATCTTCTATAGGAACACTATTATAACAAAGATCATTTCTCAAAAGAACTCTAAAGAAACAAGCAACAAAGTTATACCTGAGTTAGATCACAACATAATTGATCATGAGCCTAATAATGATTCTGTAATTATCTATTATTTTTGTCACTATTTATTGGTGTTCAAATAGTCTGCAATGCTTTGTAATTAGTTCAAAGTCACATAACATTATATTCAATGAGCTGTGCATGTGTGTTAGGTATTTTAGCAATAAAGTGTAATGATTTGAACTTAGTCTCCAGCAATGGAGTCTAGGATCGATTCTCAGATGCATCTATAATTTTGAAATTATGTACATCATACAACTTACTATTATCGAACTTATTGGCCGTTTTGGATGGCCTAGAATACTCCCCCAATCCCATGCTGGTAGAAATGGGTTTCGTAAGAGGCGACAGAAGCCAGCCTGCTTTGTGGTAGGGCTTTGCGTAAAGATTATATTATCAGTATTATTATTAAGTCATTGATATTAATAGTGGTATTCTTATCTTTCCGTGAAGCCTGCTTGGCTAGCTACCACCCTACTGCTTCAGTCAGCCGCCAAACGACTCGTCGTTTTCCGGCTGAGGGCTTGATAGCCAGTACATTCTTTCTTACCTTCTCATTTCCTGGCCGACAACGCATCAGTGATACCTTTGGTCTTGTTGATGTCCATGGGCGATGGTGACCACTTACCATCAGGTGGCTCGTCTGCTCGTTTGTCGGCTTTCAACAAAAAAAATCATTTGCTTTACTGAAGAAGTATAGGAAACCCAAATTCTTCAAAGGTGTATGACATTTGCCAGTCTATACTTAGTCAGTGTTGTGGATTATGACCTATATCCCTCACATTGTGACTCTTATGAATTGTGATGATGATGTATTTAACATACATTGAAAACAAATGCATCCCCTCTGTTCATCTTGGCCACAACATGTCAAAGATGTCTTTGGTATATCATTACTATTTTGCATGACCATTTCCCATCAGGTGATAGACCATTTACCATCAGTGGTAAATTGTTACTGTTTATGTAGAATATCAAAATAGGTGGCTGGATCCATAAACATTTAAAAATTCACTTTTTTCAAAGCAGGAGCACTGTGATGATTGGGTACCATGTGACTACAAACCTTTGAGAAAAAAGAAAATTAGACAAAAAAGGCAAAAGAAAGACAATGGTATTTATTAAAATATTAATTTTAGAAACTTCTTTCCTTTAATTGATACAAAAGTAAAAAATTACTGATATTTACAATTTGTTAATCACTAAATTTGATTCCAGATATGAAGAAAAGCACAAAACATTTCTCAGGTTTGAAAAAAGTTTGCATAAAGCCTATTGTCTTAGACAATATAAAAGTATTGCCTTCGAGGACAAAACCAAGCAAAATATATAAAGGTTGTAAATATAGAAAACGACTGGATATGTGTCCACATTGTGGTATAATGTCTTCAAATATGAAATCTCATATTATGGTCCACATAGGTAATATAACATATCCAAAAAATATTTATAAACAAACATTTTGAATAGATTATTATACAATAACAGTTTAAACATCTAGACATGTAGCAATGATGTCAGTCAAAACTGGTGATTGTGGTGGGAAACCAGGCTTAAGAAAAACAACTATGGGGTTTTAAGGGCAGCACCTTGCTGACCAACGTTTCAGATAATGGTGTTAGGTCCTTCTGGTGGAAGTTTTTTTGGGCTCTGTGCCACTAACTTTAATCCCGACTGTATGAGCAGCTATAGTTTTAAGTAAACATAAAGGTTTTATTTTGACTGATAACGCGTGATGATGCCTGTGGTTTTGCTGATGTCCCTGGGAGACAGTGACCACTCACCATCAATTGATTCATCAAAAAAACATCGTTACAGAATTTGAGGAGCATTCCATCAGTAATCGATAATGGAAATGCGTATGATCGATGTTAATTTTAATTACTACTAAATAAAAACTTTTACAGTGGAAATTTCAATTGCAGGTGAAAAAAAATATAAATGTTCTGAATGCAACAAAGCATTCTTTACGAGTAACCTATTACGCTACCACCGAAATAAACATTTTACAGCTGGAGCGTTCAAATGCGATCATTGTGTTGCAGTGTTTAACAGCAAGACGTCTTTACGAAGGTTACTTTATTTGAAATGTATTACTTTCTTTATACTTAAACATAAACTTTGTTATAGCTACACTAAGCTATACATTTATCCTACTGTGTGTACGTAACGAAATTTTTTGAAGTAGCTCAACTCGAATCGCTGATGTCGCTACAGTACTTTTATTCAAGAATTTTTTTATTATTGATAATGCTGCAAAAACGTACCGTGTTTCAATAATGTGTAAAATAAAGCCTTAAAATACAGTACGGGATGAGAACTTTTTAAGTTTATTAAAATATGTTATTAATATTTTACGATTTGAAATCATTCACAGTGATATCTTTCATCTTTCTTACATAGTTTTCAGTATTTCACAGTATTATGGGAATATTAACAAATTATACGTTACCTATACACGTTCTAAGATAATTGAGAAAGCGATATATATTATTTTTAACGATGTCTTATTTCAGCCATATGGCCACCCACACGGATGACAAAAGTCACGTCTGTCCCATATGTAACAAAGGTTTTAAGAGGGTATGTATTGTAATCCTCATACTGTGACCCCAAACCAATATTATATATACGAGATTAAAATATTCCATTTATACAAATATAAACGTATAATAATATGTTGTAATGTACGTTTAATAACTACGTTTTTCTTGTAAATTACGCATTCAGTGTTTTTTCAGAAAAGTACTTTGCTACGCCACAAACTTATTCACAATTCTTCAGCTAAATCAGTCAAATGTGAATTGTGCAATATGACGTTCTTACACAAACAAGGACTTCGTCATCACATGCGCGTTCATACGGGTGAAAGACCTTTTAAATGTGAGGTAAGTTACATTCAAATTGATCTACCGCGTACACAGCAATCATTAGTGAGTTTAGCATGTCGCATAAGCTTATATTTGCATGCATTCACAAATACCTCTATTATACAAACGAATTCAAAACAAGACGAGAACATTTAAATGAAAATATTTTTGTTTGAATTTTCTAACATGCAAAAGTTTGTGATTCGTATTTAAAATGTTTGAATTTTTTTCAAAATTAAAATTGTTTTATAAAGTCAATTTTCTAGTGAAGAGCGATTAATTATATATCTGCCTTCATCTTACAGTAAGTAAAAGTCCGTCCAAAGTCATTGAAGTTCTATTTTCTGATTTGCTCCCTCAAAACTCGAAATTCAAAAAATATTAAATTCAACATATAAATAATAGATAAATAAATGTTCACACACACCCCCACGCACTAGAATTCCCTGTGTTGTAGGCGGCATAGAAGTAGACATATATGACATCACAAACATCCATGATCCGAGAACAAATATTTATCTGGCACGTAATTTGTTTGGCTCGGCCGGGAATCCAACCCAGGTCCCTTCACTTTTGGCAGGGTCACTACCATCTAGGCTGTAGGATTGCCTAAATCTAATAGAGCTACCACTTTCCTCCTATATACCTAGGTCAGATTTAAAAGTTTCGCTTAGTGTAGAATTTATTGTTATTTATGCAATTGGAAAAAAATTTAATAAAAAAGTACACTACATGGGTATCGAATAATTTCGACGCGCCATTATCATCATCACAATCATTATCGTCTTCCGCAACAAGTCTACAGTAAAAAAAATCCTGCAAAAATGCTTGTCACACTGAATAACTTTGATACCTTTGAGATCACAATTTGGCTACCGGGTATTCTACAAAAAATATGTTTAAATTATCACAAACGTCGTTTTATATTTCAAAAATCCACAATATCAAGGAAGTCAAAAAGCAATGAATTCCCCTTATTTGGTTCTCCAAATTCGAAACCTAAAGACGTTAAACATCATTCCCTGGTTGATTTCAGAAGCCAGCAACTAGCCAGGCAGGTCAAATCTTACCATCATGAGCATCGCTAATGGCTTAAATTAGGTACAACGTCCACTGGCTTTTAACAGAGAAAATCAACTGAACTTGATAAAAAAATTTTTGGAGTGATATAATGCATAATGATATAATACATAAAAAAGATTGGTTTCAGATTTGTTCACAGCCTTACAGCTACAAACATGATTTTAACAGACACTGTCTCAAGAAGCACGGTGTATTTCTTAAACAGAGATCAGTACATGTGATGAATGAAGAAGTCTTGATGAAGGAACGAGCGCTTATGAAAGATTTAATGCTTAGGGTGCAAGGAGTAGTTAAAGAAGGACAACCTTTGAACCCGTTTCAAGGTCCATCTGCTGCTCTGGCGTTCCACGCGGCTGTAAAGGCTTTGGGATCCTCTCGAATGCCAATCGATGTTGTGTTATGAAATGTTTCATAATGTTAATAAAAAAATAAAAAAATGCCTTTTTATCACGTTTTATTTATTAAATAATTTATGTACACTGGATGCTTAAACCAATTAAAATAAAGAAAAATTTCAGTACAATGGCACTGCTTCTATAAAAAATTCTTCCAGCAGACCAAGGATTGGAGAGGATAGGAGAGAATCAAGTTTAGCGTGCAGCTGCAATATTATGTATGAAATAAATACATAAAAACCTTTATAATTATATACATATATGTAATGAAAATACGTGTATATAAATGTCGACTAAAAAACAATGTAAAAATTACGTTCGAGAGAAAAAATTCCTTTATTCTTCTTTTAAACGATGAAATTGACGTTGATAGGCGGATGTTTGGTAGCATGAATTCCACAAGCTCACTGCGTGAACCGAGAAAGTGGGAGTAGGATGGGGTTTTGTAGTGGGGATAGTGTAAAAGGGATTTAATGTGTGATCTGCATGGTGCTGTTTACTCCCCGCTCAACAGCAGGGGTTCGCTACCAGGGGGCTGTTGTCCTCCAGGAGTTACTGCCTGGGTATGGAGGGTTATCTCGAATCCCGAACTCCTCACGCATGAGCTGCGCCTTCACTGGTCAGATGCCGCGTAGAAAGTCCCCGAACTGAAAACTGCATGGTGCAGTGGAGAGGCGAGCGTAGATAAAGCGGTTACGAAGATATGATGGGTTTTTCAGAATGTTGAAAAGGTATGAGAATATTCAAGTATTCCTGCGAAAGCGAATAGTGAGCCACTTGAGATCATTGCTAAAATGGGAACATAATCAAATTTACGTAGTCCATATATGAATCTGATCGTAGGTTCTGTACGGGCTCAAACTTTTTTAATAGCTCATTTGGGGCGTTTAAATAGCTGACATCGGCGTAGATCGGAAGAAGCGATTACCATAGCGAGATTTTAGTATTTAACGGCAGAAATTTATTATAACATTCACTGTCATTTTAATATCTTTTAAACGAAGCTGAAAACTAATTCAGTTTTAAACATTCGAAATTTACTTGAAACGATAGAATTGTAGGGATTTTAATGTGTGTGGCTTCTAATCCTTCTTCCAAAATCGACGCTGAAATTATTTTTACATGTCATGAGCTTATTATTGTGTGTGAGATAACAATTAGACAAAATAAGTCATCGATTTTAATTAAAAATTAAAATGTAGCATACTTATATACCTTATATATACAGTACCCACTTGATGCTGGCAAAAATAGGTCACACTCAGCAGAGTCGCCGTTTCTCACTACTGGATTTTTTTATGTGAATAGCCGAAAACCGCGCAGACGAGCCACCTGATGGTAAGTGGTCGCCATTGCCTATGGACATGAGCGACATAACAACAAAGGCGTTATCGGCCTAATGCATTGGCGGCCGAGAAAGAAAGAAGGTACTGGCTCTCAAGCCCCCAGCCGGAATACGAGCCGTTTGGCGGCTGAGTCAAGTAGGAGGCCAGTAGCTAGCCAGGCAGGCTTCACAGAAATATAATAATATTCGATAACTAGCCGCCCCGTCCGACTTCGTTCGGGTTGGACTATTAGTTATATATTTATAAATATTTGACAACCAAGTGACAATTTTTTATTGGAAAATTAAATTGTCTTTTTTAGTATTTTCCGTTACTTATTACTTATGTTTCTAACCGTTTAAACTTTCCCTGAACTTCCAGAAATATTTCAAGATCATAATTAGCCAAAACTTAGTCAAGCCTTTTTTGAGTTAATTCGAGACATACATGTAAATCTCTACAGATTTATATAGTAGTATACATAGATATAGTCATTACGCAAAACCCTAACACCAAGCAAGCTGGCTTCTGTCGTCTCTTACGACAACTTGTTCTGCCTACAATATAGGCATATATATTGTACCTTTAGGTATATTTTTCGTTCTCACTGTAATTGATCACTAAACAAAATTCGACAGATAATATTAGCAAAGCTTTAATTGTACTTTGCTGTTAGGCAAGACCAGTACTGGCCTTGATTATATTTTGTACGAAATTTATATCTGTTTAAGGTATGATATGTGAAACGTATAAAGTACACATTTTATTGTAAAATTCATAGAGACCTGTTTATAGGAAGATAATGATGATATGATGATTCTGTAATTTTTTTTGTTTATCAATTCCCTGTCCCATTTTATTATTTTAAAGTTAGATTTTCGTAGTTATATGAATTAGAAACATTAATTTATTGCCATAACTGCAAAATAACAAACAAAACCTACTTTAAGAAGGTAAAAAGTATAAGTTAGGTGGTAAAATCCAAATTCACTTTTCATTCCGAATCAACAAATCCATTATTACCAAGGATGATATCCTAGTTCAAAACATGCAAAGTTACATCTAAAGTTTTTTATGGTTTGTACCTGATAGATGCCAGAAAGACAAAAATTATAAAAATATATGCCTGTCTTCTACGAATATATAGCTCATCCTACCTACATTAATTTGCGCACCTTTGTCCCACATTCATACATATTTATGTAATATAATTATAATTATATAGTTAATAATTATTGTATGTACACACATACACTTATTTATTATATTATGTTTATATTTGATACTCATTACACATGGCATACATATCACACACATACATACACTCACACAAGCACACACACGCGGCTCGAACTTGGCGCTTCTTGGAGTCGACGCGCCACTTCGTTCGCAGATTTCTGCATATACTAATGTACTCTGTGATTTCTGCCGACACGAACAGCAGCTGGGCGGACGCGCGGCGGTTTCACTGCTCTCCGTGCCTCACACGCCGCTAACGGGATCGGCCGGCGCGCGCGCTGCTCATTTCGCGCTCGCCACCAACGAGTTGGCTTCCTTTCGTCCCGCGCAATACCCGTGTCGCTTGATCGCTCAACTACAGTACGCTCGCTAGTGCTTTTGCTATGCCTATCTATTGTTTGCTTATATTTTAGTGTTAAGACTGTTTCCTGTGCTTCCGGTCTTCTAACACTCTCTCTCCTTCTATTTTTTATGGTTAATTTGTGTTGTGCTTCGTGTAGCATAAACTGTTATTGTGCTTGTGAGATAAATTGTTTATGTCCGGACTGTTATAGTTTCTTTGTGTTGCGTTCCCAGCATCAACTACATTCGTGACCTAGACCACCTAGTTCACCTTCCACACCATAACACTTTCTACCATATCAAAATTAAATAAAATCTTTAATATACAGATTCTATGTTTCGGTTTTATAATTAGTAAAGATAATATGATCGAGTAGATTTTTATATACCTATTGCGAATTCTATAGCTATTTGGTATAGGTAACTAGGTGTAGATTTTTCCCTTTCAATATTCATGTTTCTCTTCATAATCTTTAGCTAGTTCACCCTAATACCTTTTGAGAAAATGGTCGGTATATTTCTCACCCCACGCCCATTGTTATTGTGCGTATTATTCTGAATGGGGATCAATTACTTGTCAGATTTCTTTGGAGTTAATGGGTCTATTCTTAACCTATCAATCAGGGTGTAGTATAAAAGACATGACGAACATGGCTTCAGATTATTTCACTTACGGTACTCACAACAAACAGACAACATGGTTAGTCAAGAGCAGTCTTTAAATTGTTAAACAATAAAAAAATATTATAGCATAAAATTTAGCCCCTCTATATTTTTAAAGTATTAACATCATAAATACGTACTTAAAGAATAGATGAACCTGACAGTGTGATCGGTCCCAATATTTCCTTAATCAGAAATCTCTAATACATATTAAATTATTATATTTCATTTTCAGACGAAACTAACCTTACTTTCAATGCATTTTTTCGCTTACATATTATTTGCCATCCAACCAATTTGTTTGGTAGTAGCTTTCGCCAAGACGTCTAATGTAGACGAATTTACGATTAAAAATCACAGAACTCGTATGCGACAAAATTACGTCGTGCATAAAGCAATGGATAATGAAATATCCAATAATGTGAGGGATTCGGGAAAGTCTTATGGGTTAGAATCTCTTGAACCGAACACCATTCCTGAAGAGTTACCTGCACTCATAGTCGACTATGCTAATATGATCAGGAATGACATTATACTATTGGACAACTCCGTTCAGACCAGAACCAGGAAAAGAGGCAATGTCGTCGAAAATCACGTAAGTGTACGGAAGAAACTGAATTTGGATATTGAGGTAAATAATTATAATATAAATATTATTTTTTTGGTAATAAAACTTTTTCTTATTTACAGCATGGAATACTGGATAATCCATGTAGTTGTGAAGAAGATGGAGTAAGTATTTATTTTTACACAATTTAAGCTTCATTTTTATATTGAAACTTTTTGTAATAACTACTATGACGTTTATAACAGAAAAAACTGATATTCTTGGGAGAAGACTACGTCCCCCGCACTTTAGAGACAAGGTATTGTAACGAGAACCTGTGTCCGTCTCCATATGGTTGTAGGATGCGCTCTCATAATGTAAGTGTTGAAATGCAATTGTAACATCTATTATTTACACTATAATTTTTTCATCTGTATGTATTCGTATGAATTTTTGAAACTAAATTTCAGCCACTTCCAGACGACTAAATTTAAAAAAATCAGAGGAATAAAAGGAGAACTAACTTATACGATGGCATTGCTCCAATTTTTTTTTTAAAGTTTCGACATTAAATTCACAAATGCGAAGTGAAACGATTTTCGTTTCGAACTTAGATTAAAAAATATTGGCGTTATTTAAAAAAGGCAAAGAAACGTCTACTTCCACTAATTCTTTTTTGAATTAATCTCTAGCTTCGTGAGGCACCTTAAAAAAAACTAACAGCCGATTCTGTTTTTTAAATATCCCTCATTAATAAAAACGCCACAGATATAGGGATAGTTACACATATCATAGATTAGGATAATAGTTGGTTGTATAATAACCATTACATTTTAATTTCATGCTTTAATTTTCATTGTAGGTAACTGTTTTAAAGAGAAAAAAGTATTTCGACGAATTATCTCAAGAGGATTTACCCGAAGATCTCCAAAGAAGATGGGTGGCCGTGAAGAAACACGTCACTGTTGGATGCACGTGCTCCAAAGGATACATAGGTCACTATTGATAAACTTATAAGTTTTGGAGGTTTTTAACAATTATTCATAATCCATTTTTTTAATTACAATGCGGCATATGCCTTGGTACAACGACGACTTGTTATTTAAACAATAAATTATTATAAAACATTTTTTTTACTTTATACCTATCCTTTATGCTAGCACATTAAAAATTATACGCACATACATACGTTTTAAACTTACGCCTGTCTCCCATTTTAGTAGAAATAAAATACGATCGGTGTTAATCACTATATTATGGGTACTCCTTATTTGGCCCTATTTTATTATGACTATCTTCAATCACCAAGTTTACTTATAATAAACTCGTGGACAAAATTAGAGGAACGCAAAAAAAAGGTTTAATATCTCGTGTTATAATTATCGTGCGTACTGGCCACATACATTAATATACTCTATGAAAATAAAAAAGTTTTGAAATGTTCTTTTTTCGAATTTTCATTTGTTTTTCTGTCATTATTGCGTAATATTACGTTCTTTCGTACTGCGAAAAAATTTGCCAACTTTTGAATTTGAATGAAAATTTTGGTTTTGTTTAAATTTTTGCCTTGGCTTCCTTATTTATCGTGTAAAGTGTAAATTGTTACTGCTAATAAACTGAAAATGCCAGACCTAACCGCCACTCAAGTTGCCAGGGCTGTTACTTTATTTGAAACTGGGCACACCTACAAACATGTGGCCCAAACGTTACAAGTATCCAAATCTGTGGTACACCGAGTTGTCAAGAGGTATCGGCAGACCGGACGATATACGAGACTCGCAGGACAGGGTCGTAAACGGAAAACTGTGGCGAGAGATGACCGTTTCCTTGTTAACCGGGTGCTCAGGAACAGGACTTTAACTTCTTCTGAGGTAAGAACGGAGCTCCAAGAAGTTCGAGGGGTTACAGTAAGCACAAAAACTGTGAGAAGAAGACTGAAATCGGCCGGAATAAAATCACATGTGCCTGCCAGAGGCCCCCTTCTTACAACATGCCATCGAGTAGCTAGACTTAATTTTGCTCGCAATCACGAAAATTGGAATGACGAAGCTTGGAGTCAGGTTCTATTCACTGATGAATCCAGATTTTGCCTGAAACCAGATGATGGAAGGGTGAAAGTGTGGAGACGCTCGGGAGAGCGTTAGCTCAGTGCAACATCATTGGAAAAGAGGCATATGGTGGAGGGTCAGTTTTGGTATGGGGAGGTATTTGTATGGGGGCACGTACGGAACTGCAAGTCATTGAAAATGGATCATTAACAGCAGTACGATATGTAACTGACATTTTGGAACAAGTTGTAGTGCCATTGGCCCCTTTCATAGGAGACGGATTTGTTTTTATGCATGATCATGCACGACCCCATACTGCAGCCGTGATTGTTGAATACCTTCGAGACCTTGAAATCAACACTATGGGGTGGCCAGCGCGCTCACCCGACTTAAACCCCATAGAGCATGTCTGGGGCAAGCTTGGAAAACAAATAAAGAAAAGAATTCCTGTCCCCGTTAATTTGAGAGATCTCAAAAACGCGTTACAAGAAGAATGGACCACCATCCCTCAAGATTTTATTGATAACTTGATTAGAAGTATGCCAAGAAGACTGGAAGCAGTTCGAAGAGCTAGAGGGGGCAACACTAAGTACTGATTACAGCCCACATTATAGCCTTTTTAAGCATTTATGAATAAAAAAAAATTTAATGTTAAGTATAAAAATGTTTCTTTCCTGTAAATTTTTTATCCCTTAACTTTGTTTTTTCGACTTTCGCATTTTTAAAATAACGAAAAATAAGCAAAATACAAATTCCTATACTTAATTGTCACAAATTTCCATGATATTTTGTTTTACACGCACTTTTTTTTGCGTTCCTCTAATTTTGTCCATGAGTGTATTTCGTTGCGTCTAATTTAAGTAGTTGTCATTATAACTCATCAACATGTACATTTTATTTGAAGACTATTCTTATAGATAACTGGAAGTTCAGCACAATAATTAATTAAAATAATAATGTTATAAATCGCAGTTATAATAAAAACGAGAAATTCGGGTGCATTTTAATTTCCTGCATAATGAACGTCTAAACAAAAAAAATATGGAAGAATTTCTGATTAGGAATAGTAGAAACTTTTCATACATATTCTGTTTCCTGTAATTTTATTGTGTGTACAAAATAAATAAATACAAAAACATTCATACAATATAAACATAACCTTTCAAGAAGAAAAGGTAAATGCCTATGTACTTAAATATCAATCTAACATGGTATTATTTAATTTTTTTTAATTTTTTATCACCAACAATAATGAGGTCTTGTCCGCAGTATTTTATGCAATGTGTATGAATATTTGGGTACTAGCTCACCATTATGGATTAACAATAATCAGTCTTAGTTACGCCTTAAAATATTTTTATTTGAAATCACATTCAATACGTTATTATAATATTTACAACAGTATTTCATCGGTAACACTTGGTGCACTGACATACGTACTTTAATAATAAAATGAGTTATTCTAAATCTATTTACAACATTTCCATGGCAGTACTGTCAGAAGAAATCATTTCCCTAATTTTATTTTACTTATAAACAGTCAAAAAAGTTGTAACTCAAACGCTCTTGTTTATCATCCCCACATTCAGGGTATTGTACCACAAACAATCATGTATAAGTTATATTATATCATGTTTACCGTGGTAACAAAGAATAATTCCTTGTAACGATATTAAATTTTTGCATGTTTAATTATAACATAATTGCTACGAGTACTACAAGCTCGATAGATATTCGTATGCATACACACAATTAAACCTACGTCACAGTACTGAGTGTAAGATTTTGCCATCGATTTATCCGAAGTTTATGCATATTAACTAGTTTAAGAATGGAGTTTTAAAAGATGGAAAATAATTTTTAATATCTTTTATATAACCACTTATATGGTATTAACCACATTTAATATTTACACGCCCTAAAGTAAAAAATAAATAAAGGAAATACGAAATATCAGTGAGGAATCTTCGAAACTTATATTTTAAAAGTGAACGATAAATATTCATAGATATATACTTATATGATTTGTTGTACGGAAACTATATTCCACGAGAGTACGATCAGGATATGCCTAGTTGTTTTTATTAGATTATCTAAGCAGCTGATCTATTACATAATTCCGTGCTCACACTTAATTTTCCCCCCCTGGGAGTATTACGGACGGTTCCTATATGGTTGTTATTATTGCTAATTAAACGTACCGTTCCTTTTTGGAAAGTTATTTATCTTTAGTAAGCGATAGATCCTAGGAGCTATAGATGAATCTCATGACTAGAGATAAGATATATATTTTGTTGTACACTTCAAAACGTTTTATTTTATTCTATGTTCTTATATACTTTCTGAATAAAATCTAATCTGTACCAAACAAGAAATATAGCTGTCACTTTTTTCGCAACAAAAGTACGATCTATTATTGCTCATGCCTCGTAATTTATTTCTTTAGATTATAGGCCCTGTCTTGTAAAATTTAATATTGATAGTTTTATAAAATACAGTGAAGTACACTCGATCGAACTAAGTAAAAAATTGTATCGGTTGACCACGCGTGGACTCTAGTGTCGGTCAGTATTTTTTTAATTTTTCAGTGAATTTCAGGATTCACATCCTTACGTTGAGATGTTACGTATTGGGCTCTCTAAAACTGCCATAATATTTTCTGCACCTTCAGTTTCCTTTCTTAACAATTTAAGTATGCATGCTGTAACTGCTTCACTAGCTGTTGTTACTCTTGCTGATTGTTTGAGGTTGATGCGTTTCTTGATGCATTTTCTGAAATTCTGCTGACTGAAGCTAATCAAACAAAAGAATAAATAATAAGACAAACCGAAAGTGACGACGTCAAAAGTATAATAACTTCCGAACACGTTAGTCAATTTTCAAAAGCATTGCTGAGCCATAGGTATTCGAGATAGAAAAAAAAGGCAGAAAGAAAATTAAATCTTTTATTTTAACAGACACCCCTGAAAAAGATGGGATGCAAAGGCTTATTAAAAGCTCAAACGCCAGAGACGATTTGAAAAATCTTAAGGCTTACAAGCTAAACTATTCTAAATTAATTTGTTTGAAAAGTTGAAAACTCATAGCAAAGCAAAATGCAACTAAAAGCATACCGTAAACAGGGGTGAATAGATATAGCGCGGGGAATAGAAACGAATGCTTCGTTTATTTTTCAGCATTTAGTACAGCAACCTTTAGCGTCATACCGCAAAAACCCGCAAGTTTAACAGTTTAGTGGAATTGTCTTTTTTCCTGACAAAATTGAAAATGCGGAAACTACCCAAAATATTAAAAAAAAAACAAAGTTAACTACAAAACGACCTGTGAATTTGATGTTTAATTTTACTCTTAATAATCATAAGATGGCGTTATTGGCTTAATTTTTACTTTAAAATTCTGCCTGTGTTATTATTGGTGTTTTTTACTGATGGAACTAAGGTAAGAACAGAGATAATTGCAATAAATTTGAAGTTATTTCATTGAAACTAACCTTTCAATTTTTGGAGGTGATTAGATACGTTAATGGGTTGAATAGACACACCTCAGAGGACAATAGATACACAAATATAGTCAATAGATACAATTGAGAGGTGATTAATTACAAAAGAGGAGCGAGGTAAGGCCGGTAGCCTAGTTGGTCTGGGTCACGAGTGTAGTAGGTGCTGGGAACCCAGCATACAAAAAACTACATCGCATAACACATAGCATCATATACGCACTACACCTGGTCTTCCAGTTTCCTGTACGCCGAGACAATTGGCCCCAGGCAAACTTCTAATCGTTAAGGAGTATGAGGCAATATTAGCGAATGGAACAGCAAGGTCTTCCGAAAGCCCTTGGCCATCACCATTGCACTTGGTGCCGAAAAAGGACAATGGCTGGCGACCCTGCGGAGATTATAGGCAACTAAAAGTTCGTACTATTCCCGAAAAATACCCGATATACATACATAATAGGCCCGCTACCCATTTCACAAGGCAACAAGTACTGTCTGACCGCCATAGGCCGATTTACACGATGGCCGGAAGTCATACAAATACCTCACATCACGGCAGAGACGATACCAAAAGCCCTCCTATCCGGATCGTTATCCAAGTTCGGTTGCCCCACAGATGTTGTTACAGATCGTGGCCGTCAATTTGAGTTCACTTTATTTAAATATCTGTCAAAAATATCTGGTTTTCGTCACAAACGTACTACAGCCTCCCATCCAGCGTGTAACGGATTAGTAGAACGCTTTCACCGACAACTTAAGGCGTCTATTATTTGCCACGCCGATGAAAGTTGGGACTGAATTTTACCTCTCGTGTTACTGGGCATTCAAAGTGCCTTCAAAGAAGACTTCCAATCGTCATCCACTGAGTTGGAATACGCAGGCTCTGAGGCTTCCCGGCGAATTTTTTGATATATCTACAGCTTGTACGTCAATATATCAGATTTTTCAGCAAGGTTACGAATTACGTATTCCTACGCGGAGATGCTTTACGGGCGTAGTTACAACCAGCTTACACGGGCCCGTATAAGGTGTTGGAAAAAAGTAACAAGGTTCATAAAATACTAGTTAAAGGCAAGCCGCAAACTGTTACAAAAGACCGCCTTAAACCTACTTATACAGAAGCAGATGAAGGGAATGTGTCGGAGAACACCACTGTAAGCATTACACCTACATTACAACCACATACCGCCATCTCGAACACCACAACTACCACGACTACCACAACCTGTCCTAGAGTAGCACAAGGAAAGGTAACACGTTCAGGGAGACGGGTACTATTTCCCAGACTACTATCGCCCCTAACCCGGTCTCGGGGGGGGGGAGTAGTGTAGTGATCTCCATAATTATTTTCATGATTAGTATTTATTATGTACATATATACTTACAAACATTTATTTAATATTTGTTTCTATTCAATCCTTCAGTTCATACATACCTCGACAAACACACACAGACACACATACATACATGATAATTTTATTTCTACTATACACATTATTTATATTGTATTCATACCGGGGCGGACGCTTGTCGAGCTCATGGAAACAGTACGCGCCGAGTAACGGTATATCACTCACAAACAGTTGACCTACGATCGTTCCGTGCGAAACTAGTGTCGCCCGTAGCTTGACGCTTTTTGAACTTGTGCTTAAAATAATAGTGTAGTGCATAAGACTGCTTCAGTAGACTGGTATCTAGTGCCTAAGACGTTTGGATATTGTTTCTGTGCTATTGCTTCACTCCTTCCTTCTATCTTAGTAGTAATTATTTCTCTTTGTGCTATTGTCATACTGTCTTACGTGCTCGTGTAATAAATACTTAATAGTGCTATCTAACATTCTTCTGGTTCTCGCCTTACGTGATACGAACACTGCTACGTGCACGCATTTGGTTTGACCTATTTACACGTACTATTTACACCTAACACTAATTACTACACACGGAAAAATTAGAGAGTTATTAGATCTAGAAGAAATGGGATTGATCAAATGGCATAAACAATACCTTCAAGACATACTTCACTAATAGGTTGTTTTGATGATCTTTGCCTCTAATACCTTCCACATTTTATCTGTTATTAAATTGATTTGATTAAATGGAACATACATAAAGAAGGCGACACTAATGAGGGAGTATGGATTATTCAGGGAAAAAAGGCCTCATCCAAGCAATGTTTCCATTTTGGACACATTTAACTTAGACGCGGTACTAAATAAAAGTAGCGAATTTAATGAAAGTCAAATTGTTAAGCTTAAATGGCATTGCTTTTGAAGATTTTCACATAAAAGATGAACTTCTGTGTGTTGTAAATAAACACAAAAGTGACCCCATTTATAAAGTCAATGAACTTTTAAAGTTACATGGTCATGAAGTCATGAGAATTCCCCTCTACCATAGTAATCTAAACCCTATAGAATATGGAGTTTGGCAAAACGCAAGGTAGGTAGCAGAAATATAGGGTTGACTGTTGCATAAACAGAGACGATTATTAAAGAACAATTTGAAATGATATCACCGGAAGAATAGGAGAAAACTCCATAAACTTGGAAAATCGATACAAGGAACGCGACAAAGTCGTAAACGATGAATTAGATAATTTTATAATTAATGTTGGAAATTATAATTCAGGTTCAATTGATTCTGATGATTTCATTGATGTATAATAATTGGAGTCAGATATTGACTGATAATGATAAATTGTATATTTTTTTAGGTTTTTTATTTTGTTAGCTTTGTTTATGTTTATTTTTTCCTGCTTATTTAGGCTGGCTGCTGTGGATTGGGTCATATATATCATTATCACGAATTATTTGGCGCTGATTCGAATGGATGCGAGCGAGACAATTGTCTTACAATTATAAAATTAAAATATTTAAAGCCGCGGTGTCAGTCGTATGCTCTTTGTTGTGACTGTAAATGCAGGTTATGTAGGTATTTTATACACTAAACTTTTTTTTTTTAAACTACAAGTAGACATTGGGACCGACTTGTTTTTATTATTATTTTTGTCATTAAGATACTTAAATAACGTTTTTCAAAACCATATTTACATAGAAAATAGTAAGTCTCTTTCAAGTATCAAATTGAGTTCAAACCACTGTAAGTCGGTTGCCTTATATACATTTTATGAATTTGGCGGACTTTTGGAGTTTCTACTTTAATTTTTCACTCTTAAGCAGCATGATTATTGAAAATATCCAGCCTAAAATAAAAATGCACTTAGTGTAAAAATACATTAATTTCGCATTCGTATGTTACAGCAAGTTTGCAGTTATGGAGCAAATCGAAATTGACAAATAAAGAATTGAGACAATTTCTGTAGTAAATAGTATCAAAAAGGGCTGGTTTAAACATATTATAGTAATTGTTAAAACAGATTAACTACAGAAGATAATTATTCTTCTTAACCCCACCAATTACGTCCATATGCTAAGTACCACATCGGTTAAACGGGTATGGCTTTTTTTGTAAATAGCTGACAAACGACCAGATTAGCCATCTGATCATAAGTGGTCGGCGTCGTCCATGGACATTATTACATATAATAATTTTGAGAATCATTTGAAAAAAATTGTCTGCAAGACATAAACTTCATAAAATTTTTAGACATCCTCCCGTAAGCCGGCCTGCCAGACACTTACAAGCTTATAATGATGCCTATTAAAGATTCAAGTGTCAAAATTACTACTAACTCAGTAAAAACCTGAAATCCTCCAGAATGGCAGTCAACAAACTCCATTGTTGTATATAAGGATTTGAGTTAAGTAAGCATCATACATATATTATAAACCACAGCAGATGAGGTCCATGCAGCTTTAATTCCAATTGATGTAGACATTCTTAAAAGCAATGTAATTTGGGAAAGAAATTCGATTCTAATATTCATTTGGTGCTTTTTCAACTGGTGTCAAACGACCATACTCGGTCGTATATTGAATCAAGAACATCCTTGCACAAGCAAATACACTACAAATGGATATATAATGTTACTCCTCCTACAAGCAAAATTAAAGTAACTAATAACAAACTTTGTTGGCCGTTATGAACATTCAAAGGGAAACAGATTGTATGATGAGAGAAAAAAGGGAATAATGAAAAGCAGAAGCGATTCATAGAGAATCAGTTAAAGACTATGTAACTCTGTTATTATTCCACTGTCAACAGAAATCAGCCAAACATGTCAGGGCAATCAGAAAAAAATGACTGTGATTACCAAGTAACTAGCCTGAATTTTACATCTATGTTTTCGCTCACGAATGACACCGTTGACAGCATATTACTCACTGATGCCGATTACTTACCTGAGAATTTTGAGTCCAGTAGTAGCAGACTAAGTGACATTACACGAAGACCTACAAATAAAATAAAGAAAACTGCCCTCCTCAATATGGTTGAAGGACCTACATCTGTACTACCTGCAAGCAGATTCTGAATCCTTGTCCTGTAGTCATTTGAATTTGGAAAATTGCAATGAATTATGAATTTAAATCCTTACTAAAGAATAATACTTAGATACTAGTAGATCTTTCAAACAATAGCAGAGAAATTTCTTGAAAATCATATCTTTATTGAAATGCAAAAATGCAGTTTCAGCTACCGTAGTGCAATATTTAAACTGACAGTATGATGACAGTGATAAATATGTAATAGGAATCGGCCGTTAAAGAGTCTAGATAAAGCCCGAGCATTTCGAGTATCTTAATCAGCGAAATCAGTGTGTAAGTAGTTAATGCCTTCATGTAACATATATCAAAAAAATGTAGCTTGTAACAAAGTTGAGCATAATTTTTAAGTGCTTTAGAATATCATACCAACCAAATGATCCTTACCTCAGTGTTGCTAATTACCATACAGTTTAGCCCAATATAAAACACACGTCTAAAAAAATTCTTAGGTTTGGCACTAAGACAAAGGTATGGGAGCTTATGGTACACTTTTCACTTTTACCCATTCATGTAATTCAGAGAAAATTTATCTATAATTTTGCTTTGCAGGATTCTGTTTGTGTCAGAGCAGCTTTGAGTTACAACTGCGGAAATATACTGTTATTGACGTATTATTAAGTCAGACGTCATATTCAGTGTTCTGTACCGTTTGGTGAGCGGCTGGCGCTGGCACGTCGCTTATTTGTGGCATAATATGCGATATTGCGACATGCGCCTCGTTCGCTAAACAAGTCTCCCGTTGTAATATCTCTTCTGTTACCGTGTGAATGGACTTAAACTTGAGATTTACACCATGTGACTTAATAACGTGGTTGTTTAAATTAACTTTGTAACTAAATGCTACATTGCACACCTGAAATTTTAAAATAAATTTTATTATTTAAACTACACCTAAAATAGCAAGCTATGCACCTGCTATTGTTTGTATTTGTATAATATGTTCTTGTATTATTAATATTATTTAGGTAACAAATTTCATTAGAAACCATGTATCAATTTTCTCTTTTAGCACATTTTAAACAAAGAAATCTATTTTTTTATTAATTATTATTAATTATCACTAAACTTATTTATCAAATTATTCTATATGTATTATTTTCACACAATTTAAAGCCTGCAAAATTTGGGATGCGGCAAAAAACTGACAGATAACGTAACGCTTATTTGTAAAAATACAAAAGCAAATGTTTTGCTTTAATACGCCTTATAAACTTAAAATCATAGAAATATGTTCGTACGTCACAGGACTACTACTATTACAGAATAAATATACCTGGCATGAGTAGGGCCGCTCGCCTGTATGCATCCTCTCATGATTTTGCAGTTGGTGTTTTGCATTAAAGGACATTGTGCAAATCGCACATTTAAACGGTTTGTATCCGGCGTGAATTCGCAAATGTCTGTTCAGATCGCATCGCTAAAAACATAATAAGAAATGTCGACTGTGCGATCACTTTGCATCTTAATCAAATAATCATTGCTTTGTTAAAGGTAATTTAGAAGTATTCACATACAATAGTTTAGAATGCTTAGTTTTGAATGTTGAATTCAGGAGAAAAGCTTACAGATTTATGGAGTAACCGAAACAGGGGTATAAATAGACGCTAGAGCCGATCGATCATGGAGCATTCGGTTCTCGAATATGGAAGCGAAGAGTTCTCTCTACGTGCAAAATACATGCAATTAACACGTATGCAACTGCGACCGTTAACTAGTGTTGGATTGTTTTCTAACAATTTAATAAGTCTTTCCGTTAAGATTTCTTATTTTGAGCTTTACGATATTATTAAATAATAATGAACTGTTCCCTGAGATAAAAAATACTATTAACGTCCGACGTTGCCACCATTTGTAAATAGATTTTATATATTTGTATAAAAACTATCTTATCAGGGCTGGATTTTATCTATATTTTGTACTTTATAATTTAATTTTCGGATCACCTACAGACCCTAATTTTAGTAGTCAATGAGCAAAGTGAAATTTACGCATTTTCACATCGGAAAATAAGGATAAAATGGTTGTTTTTTTATTACTTACTGCGATAAATTTCTTTGCACATAAATTACATGAAAACGGTCGGTCTCCTTTATGAATTAGGTTATGCCTGTAACAATATAAATTCTTAAATTATCTTTGAAGTATACAATATAACATTATTAATATTTAATATGAAATATATTGACTACCATCCAAAAATATACCTCGCTAAAGACTTTTGAGTGTAAAACCCAGCCCCACAAATTTCACAAATGTGGTCCTTGATTCCAGTATGTTGTTTAATGTGTAACATAAGATTGGTCTTCTGTATAAATGTTTTAGGACATTGTGGACATGTGAATTTCTTTTTCTCTGCAAACACAATAATATTTAATAAATATAAGAATGTTCTTCAAACATTGGTATGAAATTTAATCTTAAAAATTTTTATTTACTTTACCATCATGCGTTGCCATGTGATTTCCTAATGTAAATGTCAGTATACCGCATACGGGACACACGAGTTTTTCCCTTTTTATCACAGGTTTTACTATCCTAGGTTTTGGAGGTCTAGGTTCATTTGTTTCAGTAACTCTTGGCGTATAAGTTGGATTCATTTTCAATATTGTTGAATCCTTGGGTCTCTTAAGAAGAATTGGAGGGCCTCGCGTACCATTTTTCAATAGAGGATCTGGAAATTAGAAAAAAAGTTTATACAAGGAAACAATAAACTAATAATTGTGGATTTATCACAAACTATAAATTTTACATGATTTTGAAGCAAATAGTAATTAAATTAGTAATACAATTATATATAATATTAGTAAAGTATTGATAGATTATATAATAATAGGAAAGCACTTTGCTTATATGCCTCAACACGTAAGTAAATAAATGCCTCCCTGTTAATTTTGCGATACAAGTGGTGGGATCTATCATGTCGCAAGCCGCATTACGCATTGCTGTAAAAATTCGCTCATAAACCGCCGAGAGCAATGGTTTGTGGCATGTTTTAATATTTATATATTTCACTGGCAAAGACGAGATCATTACCGGGCCGCAAACGATTGACCAAGTTTTGCAACGCGTAGTTGGTAATCGAATGACTAACGCTCTCGTGGTTTTGCTGTCTCTCTTGATATAAAACATATATTACTTATATCATGAGACATAGAAAAATATATAAAATTTCTACATCATTCTGTAAGTATAGTATGGTTTTTTTAGACTTGTCTTATTTAGTTAACAAATATGGCCAACTGATAATTTCAATTACTAATAGGCAAGTGTGCAAGTGTTGGAAATGATTAAATTCATATGATTACTAAGATTTGGAAATAAATTATGCAACAGACAATTAAAACAAAATATTTGATATGTGACGTCACAGTATCTTCATATGTTTCAGATTTTAACATATGAATTGAATAAATCATTAATGTCATACAAATCACAATGAATCAACGATTATCTAGCGTTTCAAAATTCTTGCGGGTTGATTTTTCAGTTTTATCTGTGTACATTAATTGTGATATTTCATTTTCAGAAAATTTATTTGACATAGTAGTAAGTTTCAAGCAGTTTTTAATTGAAATCGCAAGGTATATGTATAATGAACAAACCTAGACATTCAGACGAAACACAAAATGATTACATAATTTGTAAATTTTTGTAACATATCATATTTGCTTACTAAAAAACACAAGTGTTACAGACTA
The DNA here is from genome assembly GCA_003671415.1 of Megathymus violae. Taxonomy (NCBI): domain Eukaryota; kingdom Metazoa; phylum Arthropoda; class Insecta; order Lepidoptera; family Hesperiidae; genus Megathymus; species Megathymus violae. The sequence goes on from PDGT01000034.1 coordinate 1,285,850, forward strand.
TACTTACAATAGTACTTATCGCCTGTCAGACTGAAACATTTGGAAATCAGTTATTTTTGAATAATAAGTTTATATAATTTTCTAAATCTAATATTTGCTTTTTATTGCCCTCTTCTACACGTCCAGAGCGCAGAGTAACCATCATGAGTATAAGTTTGCATAAACAATATTATGATATCACAGTCAATGAACCTGTAGACTAAGGCTTAGATAAATAGTTAAATGGAATTACCATAAATACTTATTAATTGAATCTCTAATATCAGAGTCATACTGGAACATTTAGATATAAATTGATAATAAACTAGACACACAACATGTGATATAATGTTGAGTTTGTTAGTGGAATATAGTAATTTATTACAAAAGTAACGCTTATTTGACTTATTCTAGTATTGTCTCTAATTAAGGTTGAAATTACATTTAATATTTATATAACAATGAATAATTATTATTTCATATATATTAATTATTAATTAATATATATATATATATTATAATTAATTAAATTATTATTACAATTTATCTCCATAACTATATATAATTTCAACTATATCTTAGGAGTTGACACCGCATAAACATTTTTTTACTAACCAAAAAAAAAATAGTATTCATAAACTTACAACAGGTAATCGTAGTTGCTTTTGATCGTTTCCCATTATCTTTGATTTCACTATCCAAAACGCTTTCATAAATATCCTTTTTTGTAGCTTTCATAACCTTTATCTTTTTAACAATTGTTTTCTTGCCTGCATTAATGACAGTCTTCTTGCCTTTAAACACCTTTATATCACTTAATTTTGGTTTCTTGAATTTACTTTTTGATCTCTCAACAAGCGGCACATAATCATCGTCATCGTCATCATCATGAAATACATCGTCATCTAGGTACTGAAAATATGCATGAGTTTCTTATATTATTTATTTATAAGCCAGCAAAGAGCTTATTTTGACAAAACTTTATAAGTTTATACCATTCCAAATACATAAATTAACAAAGGCACAATTTTATATTCAACAGTTTCATCATTTTAACGTCATATGCACATTTTTAACACAATCAATCTAAGCAACATTAAGTAAACTTTAGAAAATAATACAAAAGTATTTCTTTAAAATTACAATACAAATAAGTGACAGTAATATAAAAAACAATTTGATATTACTAATATCAAAATCTAATTATTATCACTTAATCATTATTGCCTATCAAGTGGCAATACTATAATGTTAATTGCTTAGTTGCTTACCTCTTCTTCACTTTTAAATGAGTTTGACTTAAGGCTTATTTCTTCATCAGCCATTCTTGAATCTGTACAATTGTCTACTTTTCTTATAACTGTATTTGCAATTACTAGGTTGGTTAAATCATTGCCATTGCCCATATCTGGTGGGTTTGTTAGGTTGGGATCCAGTACATCTATTTCAACTTCCCATTTTGGTTCATTTTTAATTGCTAAAGGACCTATCTCGCTCTTAATGTCAGTAAATGAGTCAAATAGAATTTTTTTAGTTGGAATAATTTCACTGGCTTTGGCTAATAATTTTCTCAATTTCATATCTGATCTGGATAATAAAAACATCAGAAACATCATGTAGGTTTTGTAATAAACATCACGAAGCAATATTATTATATTCTTATAGTATAAAATTGTATGTGTCAATTGGAATGAATTCAAGTATATTGAGCAGTATAGTTCATGCTCACTTAAACAACATTTTTCGAGATTTTTTATTTACGAGATAACTATATATAGTTTATGTTAATAAATTGTATAGGTTCGGAACAATTGACTAGAGAAGATGAGTAATGCACAGATAATGAACGATTGACCTTACCTCTCAGCAACTGTTTTCAAAAGATACGCCTTCTCTAATATTACACAGCATTTAGAACATATCTTTTCTGGCAGTCCATCGTTTGAACTAACCTGAAAATCATAATATTACAATATGACTTTTTTACCCAGTATACAGAAAATATTGTATGGACATAATATTATCTCCAACGCAAAAAATAAAACAATATGTAGGTTAAACTATTACTTCAATACTAACCTTCACGTCTGCAATTGCCGTCAACATTTCAGCGTAATTACCAGACAATTTGTATTTAAAAAGCGGATTCAAAGGCTTTTTTGTCGTCAAACAGACCCGACAGGCTGTCAATTCAATTTTGGTAATGTTTTCCTCCATTGTTTAGAAACACCAGTGAGGATCCTTATTTTCACAGAAATAAATTATTTAGTGATGCTCACGGGGTAAGTAACTTCACTGAAAATGAATACAGGTACGTAACTTCACTTCAGTGCGCGAAATAGATATCGGGTTTATTTAATAACTACAACACTATTTACAATCGGTAACGTACAATGTACTGTACCAGAGAAAATATAAAATTTTTAAACATGAGTACTGTAGTATGCGAAGTCAAATTTACAAAACATTAAATTTCCCCGCAGCACAAGGAACGAAAATTACAATAGTTAATAAGACATGTTTTTAACGCCATATTCATTTTATTTCTTTATCTTCAGTTATATTCTACTTTGTGTTAACAGAGTTAACAGATTATAAAGGTTGTTAATTATCTTCTCTATGTAAATAAAATACACTGGAATGAGTTTTTTAAAGACTGAATACTTAGTAGTTTGATTATAATCGAATCGTCGTACTAGTTAACGACTCATCTCGTCACAACGAGTATGTTTTTGAACCATGGATTCTTGGATATTTTTGTAATCTATTTCTAATAAATTAATGTAATTAATTGAAAATGTATAATCTCTATTATTTTTTGTGCAGTTTTAAATATTCGATTGTACTTGACTTAACACATCTCATCGAAAACCGAGTGAGCTTAATTGTTAAAAATTAATAGACATTTTGAATGTACAAAAGTAGGCCTTGTTATCGATATAAAGGTCAAAATTTTTTTTTCGGGTTCATTTCTGTCTGTTTCAGTATCTGACGCACTAGCACCATTCATTTTTTATAATACCGTAGCGAATCTCCGATCACATCTTAACAGTCAAAAATTTTGTGTACAAAATGTTTGTAAAGCTAGGAATTATATGAAATGAAATGAATGAAATAATATTTATTCGAAGTTGGTTTTTACAAACACTTTTCGAACGTCAAACTACGCCATCGCTTCAACAAATCCCTACTGTGAGTGGTCTTGAAAGAAGAAGCGGCAAGAAACTCTCGAATGAGTTTTTTTGTCCTACTCACAGTTATAGAACGCACTTAAACTGACTTAATATTAAACTCATGTCCAAGCAGTCTTATCCTGAAAGTAATCAGCAAGTTTGTAATAACCTATCCGCATAAGAACGCCTTTGACGTGAGCTTTAAATTTACAATATGGCATTTTTGTCAATTTTAATGGAATAATAATTCTTACATATTTCGAATAAATTTTTTCTATAATGTCAAAGAAAACGTATTCAAATATTAATTTAAATCAAATTAAGCCTAGTTTATTTTGTAGTTGATTGCATAGTTATTCTATATTTAATTTTAATTTTGATAAACTAATTAAATACTATGCTACTACATAAATGGGGTTAACATTCACGTGTATAAAGTATCAATAAATAAAATTGGATAAACCAAACAGATCTAAACTGCTAACTACTCGAACAATAACTAATCTGAGGTTAGCTATATATAGTCTGTTTGTCTGATTGACAGTAAATCTGTCTTCTGTCTTCTGTCTGTCGGCAGATCGGAAAAGAAAATGCCTTTTATAAAATGAAAAGGAATGGAATGGAAAGTTAACTTATTTTTGATCTGTACCATGCTGGATTCTTTTAATTTAGAATTTTAGGAAAATTTATGTGATCATTGAAAGCTCAACTTTTGACTCATTTATTGATATCAGTAAGGTCCAATGGTGGTTCTAAAATGTTATAATGGCCAACGCTGAAAACAGATTAATTCGGAGAAAAGGTAAGTAAATATTCGACCTGTACGTTGTGTATTATAAGTAAAATAACTGTAGGATGGATGGAATAGATATATTGAAAATAGTTTTTAAAATATTGCCTTAATTTTTGATTTCGAAATTGCATTTGTATGTATGAATGTTGAATCAATACATTACAGGTAAACATGGTGGCGATTTATATAGGTTAGACACTAAAAATAAAAGCCCCGAAGAAAATATCAAGGAAATTTTACAGGGTTTGTACTCGAGGAAACCATACCAGAGTGAAGCTTCACTAAGCAATAAAAATGTAGGCCTAGAATTGAGGCCAGACATGAAACCTATGCCTAGAAGTGGCTCTGACAGTTATAGGTTGTCCTACCTTAATGGTTTAGTTATGCTTTTATGTAAGGAAGATAGAAATAATTTGGGCTTTACATCTGATGAGCTGATGACATGGTATGTAAATAATTACATATTAAAATAACAAGTTTTCTTATTCTTGAATTTGTCATGAAATGAAAACATTGAGGCATTAAAAGTATCCTGAACAAAAAATATACTGTTACATTAGATTAGCCATACATAACACTGCTTGCCTTACTTTTGGTGTTGTTGGTTTCGGAATAAAGTAATCAGTTGAGATTATGTTAAAGCTATAATATTGTTTTTGTGATACTGGCATAAAGCTGTACTTTGATTATGTCATAGTTGAGCTATTTTATATAGTATATTTAATATAAATAAGAAATCAATAGAATAAATACATGGTAAAATTAAGTTACTTAATTAATAAATATTTCTATCAGTCAAACACTATCATTTAGAAAGCTTATAAATCTTTCATAACATATTCATAGGAAGTACATTTGGATGTGCAATAAATAATCTATCTTAGTTAACACATTAAACTCATTTTTCTCAGAATTTTAAGTATTGTTTATAATATATATATTCAATGTATCTATGATATCTGACACTTAGAAATTATTGTATTAAAAGTTATCACATTACACATTTTTTTTACAATGTATACTAATAATAAAAATGTAGGAGTACTGAATATGGCATAATGTTACATAGTTTTTGAGATCTTTAGGTAAATAGGCTTATAGCTTTGTATTGTATGTGTTTTTTTATCATGATCTATCTATTTAGGTGGCTGTGTGTTACATATACATAAATAGAATGTAGTGCACAGATAATAAAATTGCACATCCCTTAAAATATGGTTTTGATCTGGTCTATAACTAAAATTTTTTGATATAAGTAATTATATGTAAATATAATCATAGCACAGTCTCAACTTTGTAATTTCATAAAATTGACCTTTAAATGACTCACAAAATTTACAAACAACTAATTTCTTCGAATCAACTTAATAAAAGGGTCAATTAAAGAATTTGTTTTATCATTTGTGTACTGAAGCTTAATGTGTAACACCTGTGTTTTATATACATAGATTTAAAATAATGGAAAAATATGGTTATTATGTAGAAGCTACTCAGGACAAAATCTAAGTCCAGTTGCTCAATGATTTAATTCAAGTCGATATTCTAATCAACATGTATACCAGAGGTTTTGAGAGACTGAGGGCTACATTTGACGAGCAGAATTGGGCCGTTATTGCAAATTATCAAAGCGTTATGACCACATTTTTCTAACATGATCTTTTCGAAATTGACAACTAAAAGCAGGTTAGCTAGGTCAGCTTTAAGAAGTCCGTAATATCAGTATAAGTTGGTGGACAATCAGAAGAGTAGCTGAAGCAGGACTCACTGCATATCAACCAGAAAATGGCCCGAAATTGACCAGAGCCCACCAACAAGCCAGATTTCAATTTGCCTGAACATTTAAATTTGATGTTTGATCGGTGGAGAGTGATCAAGTTTTCTGATGATTGTAGGATAATTATTCATGATTTTATGTATACGATAGACACTGAAGAATCTAGAGATGGTCATCAGAGATATTCACACAATGTTTCATAATAAAACTTGTCGCTCATGGCTGCGGATCGTATATGTTTTGGGGTGAGATAAGGTTGGTCGGAGGCTAGAGCATTGCTTTGATTACTGCGTAACTACCCAGTTCTTACCAGTAATTATTGGCCCTAGATCGAGAGGACTGACAGCTCAGCAGTACCTGGAGGAATCGCTCGAAACTATTTTAGGCCGACTACATGGCACATGGGAGCAGATTATTTTTTAGTAATGGACGATAATGCGGTTATATGGAATATGGCGGAATTAATGTGATGGATTAGCCAGCTTGCAGATGGCAAAATTTTGGGCTAGAAGTCTATTTACTTGTGGAAATTCCTTAAGGAGTTAGTTAATGTTTCCAAATTAATGTTTTTAATTAATATATAATCAAACCCCTAAAAAATGGGTTATAATGTATTTAGTAAAATACATGACAAAAATTTGTGCTAGGTATAATAGTATTTGTAATAATAATGTTTCTTGAAGTAAAGAAAGGCTTGGTAAGTTTCAACCTCCTCATTTTGAGGAGATCAGGATTCAGGAGAGCAGGTTGGAGAAAGAGATAGTAGCCAATCAACTGTTGCAAGTACTTATGCCACCTGAGGGGCTCTAGCATGATATACCAATGCTATCGAAGTTGTCAGACTTAATAAATTACATTCAATAAATATAGGTCTTCAGGATATAAACACCAATTAGAGTGGGTTATTTGTTGCAATATAAAATAAGCATGTAATGATTAGTGTTTCATAGGAATGCTGCTTTTGTGATTGATTATTATAGTAGTCAATAACAAATTTATGCAGAATAATGCTATAGATGACACAGCAACCATTATATTGAAAAGTGATATGTTACAAAATGCAATGATTAAGTGTCTCGTCTGATCTATTAAAGAATTGGGTTAAGCAAATGAAAGTTCTTTTTCGCCTTTAATAACAAAGATTAAAAAAAATTCAAATAATTAGAGTCACCTGGTACTGGGAGACTCTTTCATCTCCCTTTTTAGTTATTTATAAATAATGAAAGGTAAAGAAAGTTTGTAACTGTTTTGTCTTATTTTAAATTATCCCCACACTGTAATGCACAATGCTATGAAGTATTAAAATAAATTGTTACACTATTAGTGCTATTATTCAAATTCTCATTTGTTTTTTCAGCATTCGTGTTAGTCTTGTTGATGAGTCTATGGTTATTAGAGCAGCTGCCTTAAGAGTGCTACGGTATTTAATCAAAACAGAAAGTGATGTTGCTACATTCAATATTTTGAAGCTGCCGTTCCTTGTTATAAGGTATAGTATATTTTGTTGATTTGCTTTATAATCATTTTTTTTTACTATTTTATTATTATGGCGAAGCCAATGGAAGTGCATTCAATAAATAAATATATCTAAGATTTCCTAGCTATGGATTATGCTTCAACTAAAAAATATATATGATGGTATTGTTACGTGTCAGGATCCGTAGGCTCGTAAAAATGCCACAATAGTTCCGCAGAGACTTTATTTTTCTTCACACACACTTCACAATCACAGTTACACTCGTAGATCGCAGGTATTCGCTTCGTAGGGAGAGAACTCTTCACTTCGTATCCGGAGACCGAATGTCTTGTGGCCGACCCTGCCCGCTATTTATATCGATTTCCGAGCTTCCAGATCCTTCCACGCCTTTTGTTGGAGTAAACAACAACAACAACAGGAATTCCCGGAAATCGACATAACAATAGCGGGTCAGGTAACAACCCCATTTCGGCCCTCACCTATGCTAATCTCGCTCCTTTTACCTGAGGCATACGGGCCAGATTGGCCTGGAGTGACCCAGGTAGTTTTTATTACTACCTGGGTTTCTCTTTTATTGCCTCTATTGTTTGCCACTATTGTTTTTTCTCACCGCAACGGTCGGCCACCCTTCTAGAGACTTCGTAAGCCTGCCGACTTCGAGAAGCTTCGTAACAGTATATTGCATGCTTGGTTACTCTGTTAGTGAAAGAACATTGAAGCAATTTTAAGTTCTACTTTGAATTTACTAGGTCAATGGATTTAATGCTTCGCAACGAAGAGGAGAGAGCTCAAGCTTTACGCGTGGTTAGAAGAATAATTGCTGTTGTCGGTCCACGAGACCAGCCATTTCGACGGCACCGTTCAGCCTATATAGACAAGGGCCTATTGAGATGTCTAGTGGCAGTCGCGTGCTCGGGAAGCGAGGGTGATGGCAGCGGCGATAGGTTATCAAGGCCAGCAATTGCTACCTTAGCCGAAATATGTAAGGAACATTCATAATAATTCCGTATATATGTAGTAATCGTTCTCATACTCATTTCCTGTTCACTGTCACTAGAGATTATGACATGCATAATAAAAAGACACAGAGAACTAATTGAGTATTAGATCATTAGTAAAAATATTTACTTGTCACGTCATTGTGTTCCATACATCATTTTACCTTATGTAGCGCTTACCTTTAGACTGTTGCGGAAAACCACAATCTTCACTTCTTCACATTCTACAGGTGTGATAAACCCCGATTTGTTTATCTCATGCGGAGGTGTAACAGCGGTAACGCGTCAGCTAGCTGTGTGCGCTACGCCCCGAATGGCGGAGGCATTGTGTGGAGTTCTTTTACACACGCTCAACGATCCTACTTCAAGGATTGCTGCGCGCATTGACCTGACATGCCTTAACTCACCGTACTGTGATTTTCATGTCCGTCATGCTGGAACGGATAGCAGCCGGTTAGTACGTCGAATACTGTTTTTTACTTAAAAGCTTATATTGTGCTGAAAAGTATTATACAACTTAGGTGAAAGTAATCAATTCCAATGGCCCATCAAAGTGGTTGGGTATTTTGCCCGCCTGGCTAGCTTTTTACTTTTAAAATTAACCGTGAAATGTTTCGTATGAGGAAATGCTGGGGAGTAAGTTATAACACGGGTCTCCTCGCTTTGTTTTCGATTGGCATCACCTGATTGGATTCCTTGGTTTCTGTGACGTCCATGGGCGATAGTGACTACTTACCGTTAGGTGGTTTTTCTGTCGACTAGTTACATAAATAAAAAATAATTAGATCCAAGGTTTACACCAAGTAGGTACATAAAATAAATTCTGATTGTAGTTTTAAAACGTATAACTTTTTTATGTAATTAATTTATTAACAGCATTGAATTTAATCAACGAATCGCCAGATTTAGCTTTGTTTTTAGATCTAGAACAGATATTATGATATTTATATTATTTTTAGGTAATATTCGATTTTGTTTTGGCTTCTACTTCTGCTTCTGTTTTCGTTATAACTTATACTAAGGGTGTTTTTAACTTTATTTATATTAGTAAATGTATTTGTAGGGACGAACGTGAGATGAGATTTACATGCAGCAGACTGGCACTTCTGTGCGTATTGCGCAGTTGGCCGGGGCTATTGCATTTTTGTCATCCATGCAGTACGGGTGGACTTCGAGCTCTGGTCAGAGCACTGTCACTCCCGAGGCTAGAGGTCCGAGTGAGTATAGAAATAAAATTTGCACACGATTTTTTATCTGCCTGACAAATTTGTTAATTTATTCATCTTTTTAAACTTTCAAAGTAATATAACAATGTTGTATTGGCTTTAACCGGTTCGCGACACATCGCACAGGTCACTCCTTGTGAGGACTGAAGCGTTCAGCATGCTCTTCCAGCGCGGATTGGTGAAGCTATTAGGTGTCTGAAGTTTATAAACCGCTCTGGTGACGTTCAATGACCTGGATTGATGGCCGGCTGTGCCCTCTGAATAAAAAGATAATAAAGAAATCTTGCCACTATCGATCATGCCATCACGTTCTGATCGCATCCTATGTATTTTAACTCGCAATCACTTATATTTAACACATGTCGTTGGAATTTAGGCACTTGGTTAGGTCTACAATAATTGTTATTGTATTTACACTATCGTTCTGTAAATTTCTTTGAATAGGAATTCTGTATATTATTATGTGTTTTTTTCTTCATCTGTCTAGAAAGCCATTTTGGATCTACTTTACGAATTAGTAGGACTACCTCAACCGGAGTGGACGGATGAGATATCTGTGGCTCTGGATGCCGTAGACCCATCCGACTTCCAGGATTCATGGCGGTTAAACGAAGGGTTTGTAGCAGCCGAGGGTATTGCCATCCTGCCGCACCTCAGTGCCACTGGACCTGATATTATGGAAATTCACCTTGCTCTATTACTTCAGTGTTTTTTAGAGGTGAGCTTCCATATTATGTATGTATGTATGTGATAAGTATTAAGGGATTTTTTGTTAATTTTTATTTTTGTTGTAGGCTGGATTACTTGACGGTTTGGCAGAAGTAATAGTAACGAGTGATACTTTTATATCGGTGCGTGCGACTGTATTACTAGGACAGCTATTGCATTTAATACATCTATTTCTACCTCCTCAAATATGTAATATAACACCAGCCCTGCCTTCGTTAATATCCCAAGCGTCGGAGGGAAAACCTCAAGCTTTAGCCGCGGTTGCGGCGTTGAGAAGACTCCACTCCATGTTCGAAGCCCGACCGGCTACCAATAGTCTTTTCTTAGATCATATCGTTCAGTATTGTAGTGGCGCCTTCAAAATTAAATTAGACGATACGTCGAAGAGTCGCAAAGAGAAGGACAATGCCGACATGGCGAAGCCTAGAACGTCGCCAGATTTCATGCAGAACAAGGACAATAGCTTGGAATTTTTGAACGAATCAGATACGGAACCCGAACCCAAGCAAAGGCACAGTGTGGGTTCGAGGGCTGACGTTCCCACCAGGAACGTGAGTGCCTTAGTGAAGAGCAAGAGTGTGACGTCACGGACTAGTGCCGCTGTGAGCAAAGTGTTTAGTTTATTCGAACGCGATAGTGAAAGCTTACTTAGGTCCACGTTAGTGATGCAGAATAAGGACGGGAACACGTGGAACTGGGAAGTAATACGGACTGTTTTAAAGGTCAGTGATTAACAAGCTGCATATTATGATCAGGATCGAACAAACTATCTAAATATTTATTGATTTTAGGAATCGGATGGCTTACCTTTGTTAAACCTGAATGACAGTGGACACAAGGCGTGGGCTGGGAGGATCATAAATTACTTGAAACCTTCTTCGAATAAGTATTCTCATACGGATTTGTCTAGTACTTGCCACGGGCACTCGGCGACGCGAGCTGGCTGCCAGCTGATTAGGCACTTGCTGCGACATAATGACGTAAGTTAACTTCATTGCCTCGTTATATTTTGTTAAGATATCTTGCATCAAAGTAGTTTTGAATGTATCTTAAGTTTAACAATATTTTATTAGAAGGTGATTTGATTGTTAAGAAATTGTTAATAATGTTACATTTCAGGATCCGTAGGCTCGTAAAAATGCCACAATAGTTCCGCAGAGACTTTATTTTTCTTCACACACACTTCACAATCACAGTTACACTCGTAGATCGCAGGTATTCGCTTCGTAGGGAGAGAACTCTTCACTTCGTATCCGGAGACCGAATGCCTTGTGGCCAACCCTGCCCGCTATTTATATCGATTTCCGGACTTCCAGATCCTTCCACGCCCTTCGTTGTAGTAAACAACAACAACAGGAATTCCCGTAAATCGACATAACAATAGCGGGTCAGGTAACCAACCCCATTTCGGCCCTCATCTATGCTAATCTCGCCCCTTTTACCTGAGGCATACGGGCCAGATTGGCCTGGAGTGACCCAGGTAGTTTTTATTACTACCTGGGTTTCTCTTTTATTGCCTCTATTGTTTGTCTCACCGTAACGGTCGGCCACCCTTCTAGAAACTTCGCAAGCCTGCCGACTTCGAGAAGCTTCGTAACAATAATAACTAATGCTTTTGGATTAAAGCTGATATTGGCCCAACGTAGGGCATTAGTATTCATGTAATTAAGAAGGACTGGTGCGTGCTTCTCCATCATTTACACAGTCCACAATTCTATAATAACAGTACATGTTTGACTGTCTCGCCTGCTGTGACGAAAACAGTCGTTAATTATATGCCGAGGTTTCAGGATTATTTGGAATAACGACATCTAAGTATATATATATATATCTCCATTATATATATATATATATAATAGAGGACTTTCTTCATTGAGTCTTTCGGAGTTTATTTACATATAAAGGATATACACGGAGGTATTACATGTTTTTTCTTTCTTATGTGTAATTTTTACTACGATTGTATCAGGCTGATTCACAAAAGCTGCTAGAAGACCTGTTCACCGACGTGAGTTGTCAGATCAAGGCTATCGAGACGGGACGCAAGGCACACGAGTGTCTCTTCAGTCCTCAGCACATGTGCAACACAATGTGCCAAATGTACTTTCTTTTCATTGGCCAGCTTTGTCACTCGCAAGCCGGTCTCAGACTATTTAAACAGACCAAACTCTATGAAAAGTAAGTATTAACGGGTTGTCCACAGTACTTCTTACAATTTTATTATGAGTCCTTTCGGTTCTATATGTATACTTTTAACCAAGCATATTGATTATTTATATTATTTTCAATAATTAATTATAGAATAACGGTCCATCCCGACTTCGTTCGGGTTCAACAGTAAATTATGTTATGCCATGTCCATCCCGAATAATGTACTTTTGAATAAGTGAAAGCGTTTTTTAGATAGGTGCCGTGGTTCCGGAGATTACTTTCCCCATATACACAAACTGACAAAATTAACATTCTCTCTTTATAATATTGATATATATTCCTGCTAAAAATCGAGAAAATTAATAATTCCAAAAAATCGAATAAAATGCTATGCCATTTCATAGCAACTTCAATTTAGAGAGAACTTGTGTTGAATCGTAATATAGCAAAGAATTTATTTCATTATTTGTCATTTTAGGGTTCTCGTGGTACCGTGGAATTCTTAGTTTTTGTTAGTAATTTAATAAACATATTTTAATTACTATTTTAAAAATATTACTTATGTTACATTTCTGTTTCAGCCTCCTTGAACTATCAACTAAGACTCACCATAGCTGCTACGTTAAATTAGTTATATCTAGCTTAGAATATACCATAGACTCCAGTCCCCGTGACATTCTTGCCAAAACCCTAACATGTGGCATTCAGGCCTCAAGACTCTACGCTACACAGTTCCTAAACGTATTACTAAGGGCTTCACGAAAGTCACGCGAATTAGTTCGGAAAAAGTCCAAGTTAAAGAAGAATATTCTTCAAGAGCATTGGAAGATATATCAAAAGGATGATAGTGAAGTGGCCAGTTCTCTGGATATGGATAGTTGGATACTGCAAATATTAATTGCCCAATTGAAGGACGAGTCAAAAGTGGTTGCAAAGTGCGCGCTCTCTATTTTAGAAGAAGCGTATAGTGTTCCTGTAAGTATTTTAATAGAAACATCAAGAATTGATTCTTCTTCATTAGAACTCTTTCACAGTCCCAGGGTTACGCTTTGATCTACTCTCAGAATAAGAGGCATTAAGTTATCAGTCGGCCGTGTTGTCCAAGTGAACCTTGGTAGTTAGACTAAGCGACAGATGAAGTGAAATTTTTTCCGGTGATTTTATACTTGAGTTTTTGCTTACCTATGTTTCCATTTAGTCTATCATCGCGGCAAAGTTGTGCGGGCTGCTAAGACAGGTTGCATCACGATAGGCAAAAACCTTTACCAAAGCAAGTGATAATCGATTTGAAATATGCGTATTCTTCTAAATTTTTTAGTACATATAAAAAAAAATTTCATGCGCTCTAAGCTGATCTCTAGAAGTCAGACCTCTGGTTCCTGTTAGCTGCAATGTATAGGTAGATATATAGATAGACTAGAATAATAGATACATAGTTTGAAAACATTTCCTTCTTAGTGTGATGTATAATATTGATTGTTATGCAGGTTTTTCTGGAAAAAATGATTACAATGAAGGATGCACTAGCCCAAAATTGCAAATTAGACAAAAGTGCAGATCCTACAACATTCGACTTTTCGGTGGTGGGCGATCGTGGGTACCTGCTGTGGCTGTGTTTAGAAGTTGCAGCTGCTGGACAAACGCCGGATGCTCAATGTGTTACTTTCTTGAGGAAACATTTGGCATATTGGGCAAAATTTTACAATTACAGGTAAATTTTCTGATAGTTACTGGACGATTTACTAATATTTTAGATTAGTTATTATTTGAGGTTTTATTATATGCTGATTTATAATTTGAGTAAAGTTAATCAGGTCCCTAGCAAACAAATTGGCGTAATTAAAATTCTCAGTCCCGGTGACGTGGTTAAATTGATGACGGCTCTTTGCCCGAATCATGCATGCGGCTTACACCACTGATTTGTGTATTATATTATTCGTTTAGTAAGGTAACTGCTGATTTAGAATAATTTACATACAAATTTGATCAAAGTTATAAAATCAATGTTATTATTAAAATTTTGTTGGCTTTATTGTCGATAATGAAATCAAAACATTTTTTAAAATTATCATTTGTCTAACTCTCTGACCACTACGGCTGCCCCATTTCAAAACCTAGTAAGGACTTAAAGCGAAATATTACAGGAGAGCGCATAAACGTGAAAAAGGTCAACCTATGAAAAGTATTCATTTTAGGTAAAAAAAAATAGCTATTGGTTTTATAAAATACTAAATAATGAAAACGTAGTACTAACAATATTTTAATATATATGTACATATATTACATACTTTAGGTCCCTTACTAACTTTAATAATTGACACAAGATAATTAGGTTAGGTTAGTTTTTTAATATATCTGCTTTCATGTTAGTTTAACATGTTGGTGTTTTTGTATTTGGTAGTGACTTCCTAGGTTAACAAGATTATGCAATAAAACGATTTTTGTAAAAAATGTCCCATACTAGGTTTTGAAATGGGACAGCCGACTAATCATATTAAAACTACTGAACAGATATGGATAATATTTATTTAGCAATCGGCTACCAGTTTATTAATCTGACATACTATATAAATTACTTGGTCGATGCGACCGAAGCGCGGTTCAATCTATGCATTCCGCAGAGCAATATACAACCTCAAGCAAAAGAATTGTGCTTCCGTAATTCATATAGATTTGTATCGGCATCTAAGTTTTAGGTAAAGAGAGAGGGAACGAATATTGCTATCTCTTGTCTGTTTTTACTTATAAAATGGCGCTGTTAGTTATAACGCAGTCATACTCATCGCCTGCAGTACGTTGATTTATTTTTTTACAATATTATTTTAAATCATCTCATATATTTTTGGAAACAGCATAATGTACAGATGCTGTCGGCTTTTCTTCATCTTTCATAATCTCTAGAAAATTAATAATTTAATCCTTATAATGCATACTTATTGCGTCAGGTACGTGAGGCTGGTGGAGGCGGGCGTGCACGAAGCGTTGACGCTGAGCGAGGGGGGCCGTCGGCCGCGTGCACGTCGTCGCTCGGCGCGTCCGCCGCCGCATCTGCACGCCGCGCTTGCCGCGCACCCTGTGGCGCACCCCGCGCGCGCTTTACTAGCGGCCGCTCTACCTCCCTACTTCAAGGTATGTGCATATACTATTCATCTGTATAATAATAATCGTATAATAATTTGATGACACCGTTGCTCAGTTGATATTTAACCAATCAGAGTAGGGTCTCTGGTCTGTCAAGTAAGACGACCGATTCCCGGCCGGGGCGCAGATATTTAAATATCTGATCTTGGATCATGGGTGCTTTGATGCCTTATTAGTGAATGTGTAAAAACTGTTAAACTAATCGTTTCGAGAACCGTCTACGAGAAAAATAGGTAGGAATAATAAACAGAAATAAGTTTAAATAAGTTTTAAGTGGCTGGCCCTTGATTTATTAAATATTAAAAATACGGAGATGATCAAAATTATAATAGACTTATTGTATTTTAATAAAGATTAAACTGTTACCAATAGAAACTATTAGAACTATTACAAAATAAAATCCTATCTATAATTATCCTGGTATTACTAATGCGGAACCGTCCAGTCCTGACACACGACAATACTTGTATAATTCTATCGTTCTTAAACTCAATTTTATGATTATTTATTCTTTCGCGCCGTTTTGGCATTGAGTAATACAGTATGTAGATTAGTATTAAGAGTTGAAGAGTAGAAAAACAGTAGTTCAGATCAATTTCTCAACTCGCAGATGATGGCTGTAACAATGAAGGAGCCATCTCCATTTACCTATCTATTAAACTTACAATTACAAGTGGTGTTTGTGTTTTCGTTATATACAATATTTTATTATTTTACAAGCAAATAGTAGTAACAAATAAAGAAAGACTAAAACATTTGATTTTGCGTCAAAATTTTTAACGGCTCACGCTCAGTACGCTAGACTTAACGAACAGCAAATTATGGAATTCCTTTCATCGTAGGTCCTTCAGCGTAAAAAATGTGCAACCGAGCAGGAGATGGCGGAACTGAAAGCATCTTTATGGGCCATCGGCAATACGGCGGTCACCTCTCAAGGGCTGCAGTTGCTGATGAACCTGAGTAATGGTTTCGTGGAAGATTCGCCGCCGTCACACATAGTACGCTTAGCCAAGTACAGTCCGGTGTATTCGGTTCGCGCGACTGCTTTCTACGTTCTATGCCTTATTGGCAGTACTTTTGATGGTGCTAATCTACTGTCCGATCTGGGTAAGTTTTGTCAAAAATACGAAAAAAAATTCTATATTAATAATTCACGGCCATCTTTGTTATTTTTCGTGTCCGTCGTATTTATTTTCATAGTTAAAAAAAGGGCCACTTCTTGGTAAGTGCGTTTTGAAAACCTAAAGCTAAACCCAGAGCCAGTTAGGACTCTGCAACGGAAGTACGTTGAAAATATTTCACGGTTGACTCTAGAAGATGGGAGGTAGTCGGGCTGGTATAAACACCGGTCATCATTTACTAGTAGCGTCGCGATCAAACTACTACAATCATTGAGTCAAGTGGTCAGCCATATCCTAATAATGCCTTATCCGTTGTCCAGCACGATGCACCTCGAGTAAGGGTGGTGGTATCAAGAAATTAGAACCCCCAAACACAGCTTTGGTGAATAAAGATATATGAAAATGGTCTCATTGATAAACTCATTTTAAAATGTTCATTTGTCATTTGTGTCGTAAAGTAATTTCATTTTAGAAAAGTTATGAACTAATTTTATTATTTTAGGTTGGCTATGCGTACGACATACGAGACACGATACGTTCCCAGTTATACCAGATGAAAATTACTTACAAATTTTTGATCCCGATGAAACGAATTACCACATAACCTCCCCCGACCGTCGGTATAACATGCTCGATATGGATCTAAGCGAGCATTCAGACCATACCGACCAAAGCACTGCCGAAAGCTTGCACTCTGAAAACATAAGGGTGTTAAATCGTACCGGAGGGTCTGTCACCGAAAAAGGAGACATCAAGGATCAAGATGTGGTCGACAGAATGGGGTACAGGGATGGTCGCAGAGAAATAGACAAGAGAAAATCCCATACTCTTCCAACCCAAGGCTGCTCTAGTTCACTCGAAAGATCAGCTTTAACGGAATCGAGAACTGTCGATATATTGAGAGATTTTTCCAATTACGAGCGACCCGCTACTCATAGAATGCACATGGAGAATAGACTGCTACTAGGAAGAATGAATTCTTTAGATAATGCTCAGGAAGGCAGGGTGAGGAACACTAGTGAGTCTAGTACCAGCGGAGTGAGCAGTTGTGATTCGTTTATGGGGAAATACGCTATCCCGTAAGTAACTGCGAAATTTTTTATGATCAAAATGTCATTAGGGTTCCGTGGCCAAATGACAAAATCGAATCCTTTATAATTTCTCATGTCCTCATGTCTGTCTGTTCGCCTGTCCGTATGTCCATCCATCCGTATATTCACAGTTATTTAAGTCGGTGACTGTTGAAATTACGAAGACGAAATTGGCAAAGTAGATGTATCAGTATAAAAATAACAAATCAGTATAAAAATCAGTATAAAAATAACATCAGTATAAAAGTAAAAAAATGGGTGTGGCACTTCATACTTTAACAGAGGGAAGAAAAACAAAATTCCAGTGTTTATAGAGAATTCAGTATCTATGAATATTTAAATAATTCAAAAATTGTGCTTCTCCTCCGTTTCGGTTTGAAATTGATAAAATTTAAATATTTAAAATATAAGAATAAAATATACTCAGATAGAATAAATATGTATGCTTAGTACGGATAACATAGGGTATAGTTGTTTACACACTCTAATATGTCTTTCATCGTATTACTATAAGATACGGGCTTATTTTTTCTGTTAACAAACTTAATCACATTACTCATCCCGCCTACGGAACCCTACACTGTACATGGTTCGACGCGGTGTTAACTATGAATCCGTTGTTATTGTCATTTTAACACGCTACACTTTCGTATTCTAGCGATAGAGTGTTAACTCTAAGTCCCATACCGAGTTCGTCTAGTTTGTACGGTATGAAGAGCAGTACTAGTTCCCAGAGGCCTAAATTTTCGGAGTCACATCGACGGATCTCATCTTCAAGTATGTATAGTATGTACAGACAATTATTGTACTGCGATAAGTTTTCTATTATATTAAATAATAATACGCTTGTTACTTTTAAGGCTTCACAACGCCCGATGTATCGAGTTCTCCTCCTACACAAATGGACATGAGTGGATATGCTACATTGAAGTCATTAAATCGGAACAGAAGGTAATTTACATTTCATATCTTAAGTTACATTAAAAATGAATACTTATATAACAATATATAAATCGATCGTAACTCAATTTTATAGGCGTTTGTGTCTTTGAATGGTACAAAAACTAATGAATTACGATTTTTACGATGGTTTGTTATTGATGTTCTATTACTGCATCGAAGCATAGTCCCTTTACAGTAAAAAAGCTCTGGCCTAGGAATATTATTTATATATTTGACTGACGTGCAATAACTCTTTTTGCTATATTAAATTTATTATTTTTGATGATGAATCCCACGATGCGGTTTACACGTCCCATTGTAACATTTTCAGGCCCCACCTGTCTGAAAGTGCGGCTACTGGTTCGAGTGACATTGACGATTTGAGTTGGCTGTTGTCGGATTCAAATAGACGATCGAAACCGTTTTCGTCGTTGCGTGACCGGGCTAAGTCGACGAGGGAAAGACTGACTAAGATGAGGTTAGTTATAGGAAATGCTTTGTTACAAATGAGGTTCAACTACCAGAATTCGCTGATACATAGTATATAATCGTAAAATTATCGGTAGCAAATATAATAAAAGTAAAAGTTAATGTAATAAAATCACACTAAAAACATTTATTTAAAAGACTAATAATGCTTTCACTGTTAAAAGTAATCACATCTCATTGAGGGCCGAGCCCCTTACTTTACAAGGGCTGACTATACAAGCCTTAACTCTACGAACAATACATTTCGGTTAAAAAGTATGGCTTGCCGATTGTTAGTGTAGTACTTATTGCCGTTAAGAACTATAAACCTGCACTTAAGTTTATGGGAAGCGGAGGATGAAAGTTACATATTTCGGATTTGATTGTTGTTCGGGTGCAAATTCACATTTCTAGGACATCGGGAAATATCGTAGAAGAGGGCAGAATAGACCTCAAGCCAAAAAACTCAAGCAAAAGAATTCATTTAACTGGTTTGTCGCAAATCATGTACCTATCTATCTAGACTTTATTAACTGCTCAGCGTTAGAAAAAGAGAGGGGGTAAATCAGAAGTTGCTTTTGCTCATTACATGACGTTGTAAGCCGAGCGCTGTTAAATCGTAAATAGTAAATAAAGAAATATAAACACTATTTTTAGAGGTACCTATTAATAAACAAGTACTTCTAATTATGTTTCCGGCCTGCTATTTATGTATTCGGAACTGGCCACATACAGAACAATATTAAAAAAGTAATTACTACATTTAAAAATGGAACTTATTGCCTGTAGAATAAATTTTGTTTCATGTGACTGTCGACTATTTTTCCTGTGGCGTCTCATTTTGAAAATTTCGTGTCTTCATTGGAATGGATATAACTTGTGAACATTTTCGTGCCATGACTTATTACTGTTTTCGACGTGGGCTACGACTTTCGCGGATGAAGTACCATCAAAAACTAATGTATATCGCTGGTTCAATGAGTTTAATCGTGGGTGGTCTATGCTCACGGATGAAATTAAAGATGGTCGCCCCAAATCAGTTGCTGTACCACAAAATATCGATGCTGCGCGAGAAGTGATAATACAAGACCCGTCATGTTACATATGGCAAGATAGAGGCAGCTATGGACATTAGTATAACGAACATACATAAGATATTACACGAACATTTGACTGTAAAAAAAATGTTAGAGTTGAATTCCATACTTATGTTACGCTATGATATCTATGTTTATGAGCCCGAAACTAAACAGCAATCAACAATGGGTGTTCCAAGATAAGCCAAACGACTTTGAAGCACTTGTTGCGTGTTTTTTTTGGTGTAAATGGGCATGTGGCTACAGTGCCACTAGAGAATCGTAAAACGATTAATTCTGAACGGTACACGACCATTTGTTTGCCAGAAGTGTTTGAAGAAATATGAAAAAAACAATCGACAACGCAGAATCATTTTCCATAATGACAATAAAAGTTATTATGTTAAGTAATAGATGGGTTTGCTGAAACAACTCAGTTTTTGGAAGGTCAGAAGATCGAACTAACGGGTCATCCGCCTTAAAGCCCCGATTTGGCATCCAATTATTTCTGTTTATTTCCAAACGTGAAGAATAAATTACGCGGCTAAAGTTTTTCGAGCCGAAAAGCCGTTGAGCCGTTAATGCGTTCAAAATGTACGTTATGCAGATACCTCGGAGTGGAAAATATTATGGAAATTAGTTTCAGTGTATGCAAAAGTCGAGAAGCAATAAAACCATAATAAATATTAGATGTTTGTTTATTTGTTATTGCGGATACATAAATAGTAGCCCTCCTACCCATATTTTCATGCAAAATATAAAGTGCAATGTTTAAGGTTTACGTCTTAGTTGTTCTCTATTCTAAAAAATATAAGGTTAAGATTGACATATTGTATCGAAGTACGAAATAAATTTTTATTCTATCGAATTTTCTTTTAAAATATAGCCAAATAACCTATGGTAATAATCATGATATGAAAATTTTTACTATAGTTTTTATTTGTATTAGAGACGGGCAAATCGGCATACGGCCCAATTATTATTTGTGATATGAAGCAGAAGATAAAGTGTACGATGAATTTGCCTCGATTTATAGCTTACTCGAGTACGATTGGAAGCCTCTGGTGGGAGGCGAAGGCACTGAGACGGCGCGGGGCGCCGGACAGCCGTCTAGGGTTCAGTCGGCAACGCAAACCCAACAATCCGTCCAACAGGCACCTTTGCACCTTGTGTCTTCCAAGGCGCCAGTGTATATCGGAATCTGTCTTCCTCGAGACCTCAATGACCTCTTCCCCAGGTATGTAATATTTATTATTCTTCTTCATTCGACGCTGCCCGTACTGTTACTAAACATAAAGTATTCTAATAACTGGTGCCTATAATGTATTTATTAATTATTGCTGGTTAAAAGATTCTGAAGTAGCTCAAACTGAAGTAGCGCAAACTGAATTTTTGCGTTTCAATAAATAAGCATAGATTTATTTATATCCATAAAATTGACAATCTCACCTTGGGGCTGTCGCTAACCAAAGATAAGTCGAGTATAAGTAAGCTTATACAACAAAAATTGGATCGACCAGCAATATAGAAATCTGTAACTAATCGTATTTAAAGTTTGAATTTGCATCCTAGCCACAAGACGGGTCAATTGTGTAATCATTTCTACACTAGTTATGATTTAAGTGTCTATTGATTAATTTTAAAGGTCTATAACAAACGATTTGTTTCCTTTTCAAGTGTACTAAACAATTGAATATTCAAATTTAATAAATCAACTAAAGTTTTAATAGTTTCAGCAATCCAAAACTTTTGAGTATTCTAGTTTAACTTTATTTTTAGTTTACCCGTAGTATATATTTTCATATTTGTTTAGGAATTTATTTATTTTTTATAATAATGTTATTAATTGATTGTAAAAAAGTTATTAATTTTTATACAATTACGATAAATATATGCGAATTCATATTTAAATATATTTGCAGAGACGAAAGTGCTGTAGATGGGGAGGAGGTGAACCCAAGTGCAGCATTTAGTGCGGCGAGTGCGAACTCGTCCGCGATCGACTCCAGCGCCGTCGACTACAAGGCACGAGTCACGCCTGAACACCACGCCGCTGATAAATGGATGAGTACGTCAACAACTTACTTTCCGAAACTCCCTACTAGAAATCCCTACCATGAGTAGTATTCTTAAAATCTAACGTTTTTCTGTAGGCGTGGACCTACCATACGGTACTTCTTTCGGTGCGAACGTCCGCCGAGCCATCGCCGGAAACGTCACGACAACGGGAATCACCATTACCACATCAGTCAATCCCGTACCAATACCGATCAGTACTAAGCCCGCCGTTACATCGGAGTCTAGCGCCGTAACCATGGACAAGACCAGCTCTAACAACACTTTGACGTCATTGTCCGTTAAAAGCGACGTCGATCATCAGAACAACGTTACAGAGTCTAAAGAGAAGGCTGGGATTTTGGAGGTGAAAGCGGATACGAGTGTATATATGGGCGTGGCGTCCGAGATGCAGACGAGTGCGGCGGTTTCCACATTGGGTGCCAGTTCGAGCGCACGGATATGGCGGTGGCAACACGCGGCGGGTGATTGCTTGTCGTGCGTCCGCACGCGCCCACCCTCTTCACATGAACTACGTGAAGCGTTTTTTGCAGGTGATGTAATGATATATATTAATTAATAATATAACAAAGGATTCAATTGACTAGTTTAAAATGTGTTTTTCTTTCAATGCGTTTTAGTTGCAGTGTAGGAGAACTAGCCAAAAAATGAATTCGTAGTCAAGCGTTGTGCTGAAGGAACAGTAGGCAGTAAAAATTGATCTTGTTTATTAGCTTTTTTTCACTATTATTTGTAGTTTTTGATACACATCTGTAATATTTTTCTAGCTTTGTTTCTTGAATCTATAGTGGAGAGAACTCATAGTGGATACTCACCTATGTCACCTTTTGAGTCAATTTCGCTTGAAGCTAGTTTTCGCCGGATCTCAATAATTTGATCTCAAGAATCACCCATTGTGATAATCGCATACAGTACAGGATTTTGTTATTAATTCAGTAATTTTATCATAGATGACTCTATATTTCACAACTTGATATGGGAGGTTCTATCTGTACAAGGAGTTAATAACCACTATATCGAAATTTTAAAACAAATCTATAATAATAGTAAAGCGAAGGTCAAATTAGATTATGCAGGGAGACAGTTTAATTCAGAACGCGGAGTAAGGCAAAGAGGCCCACTGTCGCCAAAACTCTTCATTTCAGTACTGGAGAATATATTCAAAAACTTAAATTGGAATAACATTGGCTTAAAAATTCAAGGAACATACCTCACACATTTGAGATTTGCAGACGAGCTCGTTCTTCTATCAGAAAGCAGTATGGAAATTCAATATATGTTAGACAGCCTAAGTACATTCAGTCAAAAAGCTGGTTTAGAGATAAATATAGCCAAAACTAAAATTATGACCAATACGCACAGAGTACCGATAAAACTACAGTCTAACTCTTGAGTACGTCGACGATTATATATACCTTGGCAGTTTAATATCATTCGATAGAGGAACAGAAAAAGAGATACATAGAAGAATAGCAAATGCGTGGAAAAAATATTGGAGCATGAAAGAAATATTAAGAGTAAATTCCCAACAAATCTGAAGACTAAAACGATGGAAATGTGCATTACGTCATATTTGACATATGCCTGCCAATCTTGGTCGACAACTAAAACGCATATCAAAAAAATTAGAACAACACAAAGACACATGGAAAGAAATTATCTAGGAATTACACTTAAAGACAAAATTAAAAACTATAAAATCAAACAAACAACCAAATTTGAGGATATTACAAAATATATACTACGCGCGAAATATAAATGGGCACGTCACATACAAAGACTAAGAGACGAAAGATGGACAAAAACTATAACAAACTGGTTTTCTATGGAATTTAAAAGAAAACGAAGCAGACCAGATATAAACGTTGGGACGATGACATTACTAAAGTGGCTGGTAGAGTTTGGGCAAGAACAGCAAGAAACATATATCACTGGCGAGAAATAGAGGAGGCTTTTACCGCTTTAGGCGATCCTTATGACAAAGACTAGCTGATTTAAATGTAATAATTTTAAATTGTATATTAATTCCAATTCAATTAAATTATATGTCACTACACAACAACTGAAATTGTACTAAATTAAAATAAATAGTAATTGTATAGTAACCAAAATAAGAACAGATATAAATTTTGATATTTCAATAATATACTTGAAATTCAAATGTATTAATTATTCAAGTTGACTAATATTATAATTTATTGTGTGATAAGAAATAATAATAACGACAATAATAATAAAATATTGGAATTGTAATAATAAATCTTATATATAATAATTAAAATTTAAAACTTGACAAAGTCTAATCTAATCATGACATGGATACGATAAAAAGATATAAACTTTAAAATGTATATGACGTTATAAGGAATAATAAAAGCTCATTTATTTATTTTATCATAGGTGGCTATACGATTCAGAATTCCTTACATTATTGTACTGGTTGAGTAATCTAATGCACAATTCAACGTGTGTTTGTAGATCGGCTTCACTTAATTCGGCAGCCACTTCAAGTTAATTTTGATTTTGGCCCAATTAAGTTTTTTTTTACTCACACCTATTGACTAAGACGTAGTTTGTGATAGTTTTGTTTCCATTATTGTATTAATTTATTCGATATTGACTTAGTTTCCAAATGTTCTTGGGATTCGTTCATTAAATCAAAATATCTATAACGGAAACTGTGACTACAAACACTACCATCGTTATTGGTGGCTGGTTCAAACATATCTATACATACATACATACATATATATATATATATATATACGTGAAATAAAAACTTTGTACCCCTTTAACGACAATTAGCGAACGGAGGAGAACGAGATTTGGCACAGTTAATGTTTATATGGAAAAGGTGTGCAGAATATTTGTATATTAAATGCGTTAGAAACATATGAAATTAATGGTATACCTGCACTGCATGTCTCTTGGCAAAACCTATTGCAAATTAACTCGATATTGTTTCCATAATCTGATATCAGAGCAAAATCAAAAATCAAGTTACTTGCATCATCGACAAATGAATTACCGATTTCGAACTGAAAATTTCGTAACAATACGAGTAATTTGAAATAGGATTTATAGAATAAACATCATCAAAGTGTATTACAGTTGGCATAGATAATGTATGAAAGTTTATCACTTGGGAATGGCTCAAACGATTTGTACCGCTTTACATGTTATGTGTATTTTACAGACATGGAAAACGAAGGTGGCACCGCAGCCGACGTCCAGAGCTCGGACGCCACCAGTGAGGCGGTGGCGCAGCTATTGCACCACGTGCTGTTCATGGCCAATCCTATACATCTCAAACAGGTAACTTGTAGTTTGTTGTTATTGGTTTATTTAGTGGTTAAATCCGAAATCTAATCTAGTCCCTAATTTTTAACCTTGAAGGCTGTTATAATTGGCGAACTTAATGCCTAGTGGCATTCTCTACCAGTCAACCGATGTGGTGGCGAAAGTTTGTGGCAGATGGGCAGGATATACATAAAAACATTAATTTTTATAATAATAAATTAAATGAATAAAAAACAATATAAATATACATTCATATACATCCATATATGTATAAGCGACTCAAGGCTCCAATCGTATCGCAATGTCCGGAGTTGAGTTTTTTAAGTTTTGGGGTTTAAGGAGCTGTATTCATACTTGATTCTAAGGCAACCTCTTCTTCGCGGTGCACCCTACTGAACCTTTTGAGGTTGTTGGCACTCATGCATGGCCGCAAGGTTATTTACGTGACTGTCTAGCTATCACCATTCTATAACTAACCGTAAAATGTTACGTTCGCCTCTTCCTTCTTGGATTTTCGTGTGATTCTTTAGCTTATGTAAGTTAAAGATCTAATTTGTAACCTCACTTTCTGAAAACTGAAGCTTATTTTAACTATGTATTAGTGAACGCCCGTCATTTCGTCTCCCGTCCATCGAAGACCATATTGATAATAAACAGGTTTTTTTTCATTTCGCATCAATATTTCTAGGTAAAATGTAGCCTTAATTACTCCTTGGAAAGTTTTTTACTGTCTTTTAAATGTCGTGTTCAAATCAGTTCAGCCCTTTTAAAGATTAGTCACTTATAATTTTTCATCTCGTATATGACACCCCTTGTGTTTTTTCAAATATGATTGACGTACAAGTAACATAAAAATATTCATAGACGACTTAAAAAAAAACATACAAACTTTGATACCATGTAACCCCCTGGAAGTGGTATTTCTGAAAATCCGTACCGAAATTTTATTTAAGTAGTATAGTATCAAATTAGATGAGATCACATCACAGTCGGCTGTCATCATCAGATTTTGACAATTCCTGAAGATCAGTAAAAAGTATCCTATTGTAGCCCTGTATACTCTTCTACATATCATCCATTGAAATACCCGTTAATACCGGTGAAGTCAGTCCGAAGAATATCTCGAACAAATTAATAGAAAAATAGACTGTGAAATTTTTTTTAAAGTATTGATTTAAAATTAAGCACTTGAGATAATATAGTTATTCTGAAACCAGAAATAGACACTTAAATTTTATTTATATGTGTAAGTTTCTTTATGTTACATATAACTGAACGTTTGTTCCTGGCCGGGGGGAGACTCCTGCCGATTAGTGACCATTAGAAACTGTAAATATAACTCTTTGTTTTATATGTATTCTAGTCGAAATCAGCGCTGCTCTCATTGAAGCAGCGACATCCGGATATATTCCGGAGTCCATGCGTGTACTCTGACGTATGTGCGCTTCTAGCGAGGGACACCTACAACATGCTGCCTACTAGACGCTTCCTACAAGAACTCTTTCTCGACACGAACTTCGATAGTTTCCACTTGGAGCCTGAACTCATATTAACACGTCACGCCGTCCCACCTACGACCGAGCGCCAGTAACACACTACAAAACTATATCGTTTTGAACAGGATGATTCCAGTTTCTACGAACTCTGCTTGCTGAACAACTTCTAGCACAGTCAATAGGTCGGAGAAGACATGTCACGGATACATATTTGACGTCTAATCTTGATTGTTACTGATTTGTGTATATCAATGCTTGTCATGCGGAAGTTTGATGGCCGGCTAAGATACATCTATGATTCGTTTATAATCATGTACAAAATGCAAATCATTAAATGAAACGCTAATGATAAATATTATTGAGATTATTTTAATACATGGAGTGGAAAACAATTATTATCTAAGTTAACCAGGTATAGATTAGACACCTAAAATCCACTTGATAATCAAACATGCTTCAATGTTGGTAACCTACTACCTGTTGATGGACAAAATACGTGATCCAGTCATTGCCTTGCCTATGCTAATGTATATGTATGTTGCGTTATTTCTTACCCAAGATATACATAATATACAATATCCTTACCTGCATTTGTAGTTATTTTTTTTTTCTTATTATTTACATAATATTTCAGGTATTGTAAATAATTTTGTTTGCTGGAATTGAACTGCCGTGGAGTAAATTTAGCAAATTATCCAGTAAGGCTATTTAATTGTTTAAATAATTATTTAATAGCTTTTTGAACTTTATTCATAATATTTTGTACAATAAACAAACAATTATGAGAATTTATAATGCAAAATACATATTCAATTATATAGAAAGTCTTAAGTAGGTTGAGTAATGATCAACATTACATTCATGAAACATTGTTATGAACATGTTCATGACATAATAAAATGAAATTTTCTTTTGATTTTCAGATTTCTATATTGGGTGTAGTATTAGTACATTAATATATTTGTATTCTAGTTGATTTACTGTAACATATTTTTTTCTCTTTAGCTAATCTATTTTCTGTTACCTTTATTGGTTGATTACAAGCTACATTCCCCTAATAATGATTTTGAAGTCTAAAATATTTGTCTTAATTTCAAATAAAAACAAATTATTAACTATAGTATTACATAAGGTTTTTTTTACATAGGGTTGTTACATAGGGTTTTTTTATTTATGAATTGTAGCCTACTGAATCAGATGATTTTATGTAATAATGAAGTTGTTGTGAGTGTATATATATATTTAATAGAATGGTGTATATTATCCAGATTATTTAAAAATAAAGATCTTGTTAAAATAATAACAAAACCATAAAAAACTGCATTAACAAACAGTTCTGTTTCTATAATACATAAGCATTTATTGTGTGACAAACATTCTAAACTATTAAATTATTTATTTTGCCTCTCGTAAATTGAATTGAGTTTGTTAACTCATAGAATTTTTAGAATTTAGCTCTTTAAACTTAGCTATTTTAAAACGACGTTATGTTTAAAAAGTTGGAAATCAAAACTGCCTTTTATACCTTAATAAAAATAAGTTATCACTGCCACATATTAGCAATATTATAATTATAATCATTTCGCAACATAGTCATTTAACAATACCACATAAGTAAAAAAAAATCATTTTCTTTAACTAGACTGTTAAATAGTGTCAAAATACCTAACAGTTGTAATTGGTTTTTATTTTTTTCTCATTATTTTTAAAACTATACTATTATATTGTCAGAAAAAAGATTCATAGCTAAGACAACTCTCTAATCAAGGGATGGATATTACTAAAATAAATTAATTATGAAAAACAAAACTGGTGAGTGATTGTGTTTATAATAGTTTATATTTACGTTGCTCTTGATTTAAATGGCTATTCTAGTGACTTATCCCACCTATATAACAATCATAATAGATATTTGAATCCAATGTATGAAAGTCTAAGAATCCTTGTAGACCGTTGATAGTCTAAAAATCTTTAGACTGTTGTAAGTCTAAAAATATTTATAGTAAATCATTGTAAGTCTAAGAATCCTTGAATTAGACCATTGTGTTCAATTTATTTTTTTTATTGTCTTTAATTCCTTCCACTATCGCCATAGAAGTCCAATAGCAGATTATTGTTATTTTACAATATGAGGTTTACATATAAGTATTAGAGTTGGGTGTAATTTAACACTACATTTTGTTACTGTCTCAAGAAAACACATAGAATAAGTTACCCATATTTATTAAGTTTAATGTTTAGTTATAATGAACTTTTATTTAAAGTTCTCAAAGATAAGATGCAGTATTCTTAGAAACATTTAGACACCCTGCTGTCCTAGTTAAGAATTCTCAATATCTGCATTTATTATTTATGTATACATACATCAAATTTGTTTCTTTCCAAGACTGTAGTTATTTTCGATTTGCAGTCAGATATTCCGTCACGCAGACTAGTCTACAGTATGCAAACAAAGCGATGTAATAATTCTTATATTGAACCGTAAAAATAATGTATGTACATAAAACATTTAATATATTAAATTAAAGTATGTATTAAATCATTTAAAACATCCAAAGGCATTGTATTTATAAATACAGCTGGTATATGAGTGCCATTAAGCCAGTTCCTTACATTAAAATTTTCGATGTTTTGCATGAAATATTTAATGGTTAACTTGCATTATATATACAGTGTAATCAATATAATTATAATTTTATACCACCAAAATGAGTTCAATTATTAATTAGCTCCCACTACTTCATTTTTATTTTTTATATAGGTACTATTGTGAGTTATCGTGTTACACTTCTATGGCAAATAACATATGAAAGTTATGTTCTCAAAAGCGAAACGAGAAGTACTTTGTTTACTTTGTTTTGTGACCGTGTTGTATTTCGTTTGTGATAACAACGAATTTCATGAGTAGTGATCATAAAAACCCTAAAATTACATTATTACTATTATTAAAATTACATTAAATTCATCTAATATACTCCCCTCATGAATTTTCTCAATAAGCTCTATAATCATAACTGAAAAACGCCTTGACAAGTATTAATGAAAATCGATATGTAGTGAGAACACGATTGCGCGCAGATATGAAATATCAGTAAATCTAATTAGTATAATCAAGGTAAAAACAAAATCGATCATGTATATATAATTAATTGTTCAACCACAAAAGTCAGAGGGGGCCCTCTAGTATGGATATATCACATCGAAGTGGTTATGAATAAATGTTTGATTTTTTTTGCGCCGGAAATGTGCGGGGGTGGTGAATACTCATAGCATACCAGCGCAACCGGCTGCGCTGGTTATGTGGGACTCCCGAGAAACCTAGGGGCCTACTCACTAAACACCACCCGAGGTTTAACTTTGGGTAAATGCTTGATTATACAAATTTGATTTATACCATATTTTTTACCATAGAATATTTAGCGACATAGTAATTGTTTTTTTTTAATCTAGTCTGCGGACTTTCTTTTTTTCTCAACGGCAACACTGTTATTAGTTAAATGTAGTGCTGCCAATCATGGCGAAAATCCTGGATTTGTGGGGAATTGAGGGTTAGCACGGGGAATAACATAAATCGGGGAATTTCGGGGAATCCAGACCAATTTCTCCGGTAGGCTAAAACAATTTCATGTCAAGTAATACTTACAACTACATTATCACGTTCGGGCTTGGCAGATGCAGCTCGGCACTATTAGCATCATGTTGAATGGCGGCACCACTCAAATGCCTACTCAACTGTCATTTGAACACGATTTTATATTTTTGTTGACATGTTTTTCGAATTTAAAATTTGGTGCGTACTGTTGAAATTTTCAATAAAATTATAGAAAAGTAATTATAATTTGCACCTATTGTTAAACAAGTAATATAAAAAACTTAAAGTCAATTCGTATGTACGTCAACAAAAATTTTATTTCAGTTACTTTAGGATTACATTCAAACTAATTTTGTATAAAACAGTGTTTTTATTCCAAAAATATCATATCGGGGAATTTGTGGGGAATGACTGATATGAAGCGGGGAGTTGCACTGACGTGACGCGGGAAATCGAGAAATTTTCATTGGCAGCACTGGTAAAATATAGCATTCAAAGTTACATGATAATAATAATAATGATACTCTATACTCCTGTTTGATTCTTTGAATTGATGCATAGATCAGGTGGATCAGGTGGGATTGTAGTTAATCATTGACTTATAGCAAGTAAAAAGGAAGTAAAATTATGATATAATTTTTACGAATATTGGGGATATGGCAAGTTCCGAGGCGAGCCATCTTAAAGGTTGGAGTAAGGATGACAAGCTACTATTTTACCACGCACTTAGATCATATGGGTCTCACAATATCAAAGAAATACAAGAACACATTCCAAATAAGTCTAAAGAAGATATCGAAGAAGCTATGATGTTTTACAAGAATAAAGCTATAAAACAGGAAGAAGAATGTAACGTAAGAAAAGAACGTAAAAGGGCCAACAATTCGTCTCATGTTCCTTTGAATGGTTGGGCTAAACTTTTAACTGATACATTTCCATTCAATGAGCTTCGTACAGAAACTGCTACAGCCTTGAGACTTATTGCTGAATTCGAAGATATCCCACAGGCAGTTTGCACTGATAAAATTGATTTTAGGAAAGTCTATCATACCTTAGCAAATGCACTAGAAGGGAAAACATTATATGAAGATAAGTATGTTGCCGCTGTAATAGATAAATGTATAATCGAGACTGCACTAACAAGTAAAGCTTTTATGAGGAGTAATGCTTTTAAAAATGCATTAAAAGATATTAGGATAAATGAAAGTGATATAAGCCCTTTTATAAAACCAACAGAAAATAGTGAGCTATCTATACTGCGGCACTTACTCATGCTTAAAAACTACAATCCTATGAATATTCCCGAAGAACATTTAAAGTTTTCCCTGTTATCATAAGTAATCCATTAACAATTAGGTGTTATTTCTTAATGATACTTTTATAAATCATTATCGTTATTAGGCTGTCTAATGGTTCATTTTTGTAGAAAGTTTATTTGTTTCTGTTTTAAAACAATTGCTAATGATTTCATTATTTTATGTGAAACTTATGCAAAATACATATATTACAATTACTGTAATTATTATAATCTTTAAATTTTTGTCAATTCAATATGGATGAAGTTATTTGTAATGTACTTAGTTAAATAAACATACACTACATTTTAAAATCCTTACATTTGTTTTGATGATTCAACATTGAATGCAAATGATTAGCAGAATTAATTTTGTATAGGGTTATTAATTCAAGTAAGTGTACAAAAATTTCACACCCGTTTCTAAGTTATATAACAAATGTATCTGTGTAGACACTTAAGTAACACCCATTATTTATGATACATATTCGTTGTTACATATTGTGCTTATAGGTGGTTAAATTTGCACTGTTGTACCATCACAATGGTCGGTAGATTTCATTGTATGTGTACTGTACAAATAGTATTAATAGTAATTTAATACAATGAATTTCCGCAAAGTAACACCTGATATTATCAACTATATTCTGTATTCAGTGTTGAGAATGATTACAAATATGAACTTGGGGTTCAATTCAAAGCCTGCAGTACAGTGTATTATTATGCAGACTGATTAATGCATTAGTAGCATACTGATGGAGATCTCCGGGTAAAGTATGACTTTTTTCTACTTGTTTCAGTTATAATGTTGTAGAGCTAGGTAATAAGCAGGTTCAACATTTCATTTTTGGAGGGCAACACATCAGTGACGCCTTGTTTGTTACGCAGGTACACCAGCGAAGGAGCCCATATACCATCACATACTTGCAATAAGAAGAATTTAAAATATATCATTAGTTTTTAGATGCCTCAGATGACTTCATTATATAGTTCATATATTTCAATGACCAACTTTCCATAGAATTGTGGTCAGACTAATTACAGATATTACATTGTGGTTGCATGTATTTGAGTAGCTGTTGAGCCAGTAAAGTAAGGGTTGCCAAATTTGCAAATTACGCACACTGAGCATATTAAAAATTTGTGATTGCAGGGCATCTTGGTTTACAGTTATTTTTAAAACAAGTACAGAACGAATATTTTTCTTAATAATCGCATGACTTGCAATATTCAAACGTGTTCCCTAAATTCGAATCCAGGCTTACGGCAGGGGAGACTAAAATAAAACTTGAACTATAACTACCCGAGATAAATAATTATAGTGTATACGTAACTTGGTAATATTGAATGAAGTCAACATATTACCAGTCCACTGTAGGGTACGATATACCACCATCGGTTCTCGAGTGTCGATCGATAGACGGATAAGTAGCCGACTCAAGTGTAGGGAGTTCTTGTCATAGGATAACGTCGTATGCCGTTGGACTCTGAAAGCTTTATAATTATAATAATCAATATACTATAAAGTTGTTTATGGCTCCGGTGTGTTAACGTGGACTGTATAAACAAATTTCCTAGTCGCATAAAGCAAAGATATACGTTACAAATTCAGGTTATGGTATTTTATTCAGAATAAAAGACAAAGTTACAAGATTACGAAGAATTCAACCATTCTATAAATCGGCTAAACAATTTCAAAGCAATGTTAACAACTTTATCCCAAAATCCTGGTTCCTCTTGATTATCTTTGCTAGCGGCTGATGGATCATCTTCATTTTCGAAAGATTCTATTTCACGTTTTTCTCTGGTTGTATCTTGTGTAATGTCGATGTCTGAAACACAGTATAAATTATTTGCAATAGGATATGATAATTTGTATAATAAGAAATTAGATACCTATTTAGTAGGTACTTACACAAAATATTTGATATAAGTACATTAAAGCTGTTATATCGTGTACTAAGAAAGAAGTTAGTTTTTTCAATTATTGCTAAATAAACGATCAGACACAACCCAGCTCCGACATTCTATGTTTGACATGAACACACCAGACCACACAGGACCCGAGAATAGCAATTTATCTGTGACAAATGTGAGCTCCGGCTGTGGAATCGAAACTGGACCCTTAGGTTCAGCAGGTAGGATCACTACGGAGCTACGAGTATCTATTGCGCTGTAACGTCCGCGTCTTATTAATTAGAATTCATGTAATTTATAAGCTACGTTATATTGATGCTTGAACGTTGTGATGTCAATATAAACTATATGGCTATGAAAACGAGTGATAGGCCAATGACTTATAGTATCCCCTGCCTGTAGAGGCGAGTAAACGGGGATTTCCTGGGCTGCGGGTAATAAGAGTGGGAACTCGAACCGTCCGGCTAGCGACTCCGGAAAGGTCGACGGTATGTCTGGCCGCGTACTGTCGTTAAGATCGGATGGTGTGGGACGGGAGGTGTTGTCTCTCCTGAGCAGAGCCCGATACGGCCAATGTAGGCAGAGGACATCGGTTGTATTCCTATGGAGAACCCGGATTCTTTTGTTTAGCGCTGAGGAAGATTACGGGGAAGGGGGGTGTTAGTGCGGTAAGATCCCACATAACTCGGCGTTACTACCGCGGCACCGGATACCTTTTAAAGGTTTCCCCCTCGAAAACCAAAAAAAAGGCTAGAGACATGTAATGAAAGTCTCCGGCTGGAGGCATTATCATGTAACCTGTTACCAAAATAAATATACTTTGGTTACGGAAGACGCTTCATGAATTATGGCAATTCGACTTTCACCAGCAAGGTGCGCTGTGGCTTTTACTTACAGCAGCAATAGGACAGTAACAAGAGTAGGATTTAATTGAATTTAACCCAGTCTTCAGGCGAATGATCCCTTCTGTTGGACGTTTAGGGTTCTGTATCGATCATTACCAACGGTATGTGTGCATGGTGGTAGGTTTAAGGCTTGGCTAGCTAACAAACTGTAGAATCAATCGCGAATTATTTTTTACATGACACGTAGCAGTTTCCAATGTACTAATAATAAGCCTACCCATCGTTTCTGTATGTCAATATGACGATGATGCCTTAGATTTTAAGAATATGTATGGGCGACGATAAAATTCACACCAATAAAATAATTGACAAAACTCGACTTTCAATCTTTTTTTTTTTAACGGAAATATAATTAGTACTATGAATTTTAATAAGGAGTTTTGAGATAACGTATACGTTCATATTAGCTAATGCATAATTATTTTCTATGACACTTCTCTGTTGCTTTACTATTTATTAAGACTAAACTGTAAGGAATTGTAACTATTGTACTATGTTTGTCCCAGTTATATAACGAAGACAAATACAACTAAGGAACTTATCCAAGTTAAAATGGAAGTGAATTGTCTGTTATTTACCTGTATATAACATGTGATCTTTGTTGGAAACATCGTATGTCACCTGTAAAAAGGTAATCTAATTTAAATTTCCATAAGCAGATGGAGACTTAACATTGGAGGACGTAATTAAATTCATTAATATGTATAAGATAATATGTTATATAATAGAAAAGTATATTTATTTGCTTATCTATTTAGGTAAGTCTATTTAATTAACAAAATTTAATGCACTAGGTAATGAGACAGAAACTGTTCTTGTACTTACCTGAAATGAGTTTATAAAACTTGGCAAGAAATAACATATGAATAATGTTAAAAGTATATTTGATCTCATGACCACAACTCCTATTGCAGAATTAACTCCTCATGGCTTTGAATTTGCTTTATATAGGAAGGCGTGGCTCTTGCCGATGCCGCTCAATTGTAGGTACATGATTACATCGTACATTTCATGTAATCACATGGGTTTCAACAAATGGCTACTAAATAACTTTTGTAGTCTTTTTGCTGTGCTTTATCTATCCTCAGATGGTATTTTTTTGCATTATCAACAATAGCATGAAGTGAGGTATCTAAAACGATTTATTTCATAAAGATACTAAATACGTTACTAGTTAAGCCGGCGATTAAACTTACTTAGTGTGGTAATGTCGACATAAAAAATAATATTAAGGCAGTAAAATGCAGCTTTTATTTCTTATTAAATTTCATTTGTAACATTCTTACTTTTAAACCTTAACGGACGGTGTTACGGTGTTACATCTTTAGGAGTCGTTGTGTTCTGTACCACCCAATTTACACAATAGGTACATTCACACCACAGTTACTTAGGGGTGTAGTTAGTTACTAAAATTAGATAACAAAAAGTTGTTGCAATGTTAAGTTTGTTACCCAATTTTGTGTGCACATTGTGTGATATCATATTTGTGCAAGTCCATGCCACCCGCAACACAGGGAATCCTAATGCGGGGGTGTGTGTTTAAACGATTATTTATTTTATTTTTAAAATGGTTGAATATATGATATTGATATAATAACGTGCAATATCATTATTTGTTACAGAATTTAATATAAAACCAGCTGTGCCCGCGACTTCGTGAGCGTGGAATTTAACAAAAAAGTTATTTAGTAAAAATAAAAGTAGCCTAAGTACTCCTTATTACATCAGTTACCTACCAGTGAAAGTCCCGTCAAAATCGGTCCAGCCTTTTCAGACATTAGCCGGAACTAACAGACAGACAGACAAAAATTGTAAAAAAAATTATTTTGGTATACATATGTACCGTATATACATTCTTATGCATGTAGTAAAAAGCTGTTATTTTACAAACTTACTTAATATTACAAACAGACACTCCAATGTTATTTATTAGTATATATAGATAACATTTGTTGAATCCTCTCGTAGAAAAATTAAATCGCGAAAGAGAAATTGTGCATTACTTGATGCTGGAAGTTACTCTTTGTTACAAGATGCGGTAACATAAAGTAAGACTTGTGACCGATAACTTGTTGTTTGCTCTACTAGTGGCGTGGCTGGGATTACCTACATCACCACTTACCATCAGGTAGGATTGTTGTGAAGCACTAACTTATTTTATGTAAAAAAAATGTAGTATGGGTGCACTGACTATAGGTTGACTGCATAACCTATGTTATTATGGTCTATGTTACTTTCAGTTTTTAAAGATAATTTTTGATGTTTCTTTATTTCTATTCTGTTGTCACGTAGCTATTTTTGTTTAAGTAGATTCTAGTTCACGAGAACATAGTTTTTCTGTATAGATTTAATGATTGATGATTTCCAGTTAATTAATTATCAAAATGTTACTTTTTAAATAATTTATTATTATAATTAAACTTGTTGATCTCCTGTTGTTTTATTGTAGACCGTTTTTTCCTACGGTATGTACCCAACATATCACAGAGGTGCGGTAGGTATGTAGATATAGCACGTTCCACGATGACCTTTGTTTCGCATCATAGCTCTCACACAATGCATCGGCTATGCAACACTGGAAAATTTACTTGTAATTTCCGGTAACATCTGCCGACTATTAACAAATCCACATAACTGCTACAGTATAAAAAATAAGATGAAATCATTTTCTGTTCATCAGTGACATTCAGGCCAAATCAAATTTTTTTTGTAAATTCATATACCATTACCTATCCCGACAACCCCTCAGCCCAGTGGTAGTGCTCCGAGTTCGATTCCCGCCGGCATGAGCAGACATTTACGTGACATATTACGTTAGTATGTTCTCGGGTTATGGGTGTTAGAGCTGTCATATATCTACATATTTGAAACAATTACTTGCTGATATGGTTATGGCATAATCATGTTAGATGATAATTGGAAGTTTTCAGGTCAAATCTATTCAGTTGTTTCATACGTAACTTTAGTAAGTTATTTGGTTGACCGCAACAAAAAAAAAGTAAAATTGAGATGTAGGCGACATGATATAAAGTATTCTGTGGATATGACTACCCATTATATCAGCAAACCGGTCTGGTCACTCAGGATGTTGTTCTTCATTGTTATCTTTAGGTCAATTATCAATACGCAACAATCTTGATAAACATTGTTGTTAACATTGGTACTATTATGTTGTTCACATTGGTGTTTTATATATAAAAGAATTTTGAAAATTCTTGACATTGATTACAAAGATTCCACACTGCATTATCATACACTTTAATATTGTAATGGAAAATTAAGTAATTAACAAAAAATTGTAGCACTACTTCTTCGATGCTCCAAACCCAGAGAAACCCATAATCTGAGCAAGTTCTGATTGTGCTGGGGTATCTTCTAGATCTTCACTTTCCTGCAGTTTACGTTTCTTGTCCCTGCGTCTTTCTCTACGAAATTCTTTAACTCTCGCCTCCTCTTCTGCAGCTTCTCTTAATCTACTATCCAATTCATATTCTCGCTTTTTCTCTTCCATTTTCCGTTTATTTAATGCAAAACGAGCCTTTACCTGGAACATTTTTAAGTTGAGGGTGTAACATTGATATATAATTCCATTATTTATTTCTATGAAAAAATTATTCCTTCATCTTGAGGTATTTTCTAAATAAATATATTAATAATAAATAAATTCTATATAAAAATTAAGTAATTTTCATAGATTTTCGATTTCCTACATATTTCCAAGCCAAAAATGTTGGAAAAAAAAATCTTAATTATTTCTTCTACTTATTAGGAATAATTTATTAATTAAATTTAGTTTATGGTGGAACACAGCTTTAGTAGTTCTTTTTAATTTTTCTTAATTAAGGTTTAATCTTGGCTTACATGGTCTCAATCAATTAGTAGTTTTAGTATATGGCACATGTTGCGGCAAGTAATTAAAGAGGCCTAGAGTTAAGAAATTTTGCCACTAATGGTCAGTCAGCCTCTGTTTACATCAGCAATGACTAAACTAGCTATGCCATAACCCATACAAGTTACTAGGTTAATAAAATTTCTCCAAGGTTTTGTACAAAAATAAGGCACAGTGGATTTATTTTCTTAATAACCATCAGTATTCTTGGTTTTTACTATCATTATGTTTTTGCACAGGGTAATACAAAACCTGTTGAGATGTTAATAAATTATACACATAGTTAAAAACATACAGATACATACAATTATTATAATGAAATTGTGCTCAACAAGAGCCATTGTTTCTCAGTACAACCTATAGACAGATAGTGTACAGTTGCCTGTGCTTTTAAAAAAAATTACCATACCCAATATGAGGCAACATTAAAATTATTTCTCTGCAATATAATTTACTGTAACATTCACTATTAAAAGCATGTTGTTTATACCGCCATTATAAAATATTATATGAATACCTGATCCAAGCTGCTTCTTTCAATTTTCATTGACATACCAAGATTCCTTTGATGTTTCTTGCCATTGATATGGTCCAAGAAGTTAATAGAATCTTTGACAACACAGTCGCATACATTGCAATAGTAACCCCCAGACTGAGATGTTGGTGTGTTTTTAGTAATAACTACACTTTTTCCTAACTTAGAATCTAAGTCTACTTTATAATCACGTTGTTTTAACAATTCTCTTTTGATAGGTGGTGCTGCAAGAAAATAAATAGATTTAATTTAATCTAAAACATCTATATATAATGTCGATATACAAAATTATTCATTCCCGCCTCTTTTGAATTAAGAGTTAATGGTAATACCTTTCTTCTTGGAACGTTCTTCTTCATCTAATTCTGCTTTTAAACGCTCCGCTGCTATTTTCTCGAATTCATCTTTGTCCCATTTTCTACGATGATCATCAGGTCTCATACTCATTTTTGGGTTAAATAGATCAATAATGTAGAAAAATTATGTATTTTGGCAGTTACCAAAAATTGTGACTATGGCAATATTCCTTTAAAAAAATGGCTTGATCTTATCTAAAAAGAAATAAAACTATGAATGCCTTGAATTAACCCTCACTTTCAGAAATAGAAAATCCATGTAAATATTTTTTTTTACAAAATAATCAACTGCAACTAAAGAATATTATTTTGTCAATGTCAAATTTTGACAATGTTACAATGACTCATAGCAACTGTCAAATTAAATGAGTAAAACAATTTTTAATAGATGTTTCACAGCCCTGGAACTCATTCTTTCGGCCTAATTGAAAAAAAAAAAAACAAAGAGCATATAGAGTAACTTATGCGTGCCGTTTATTAATGTCTATTATTATTATCATAATCAGATATCATGAGAGTAGGAATGCTTACATTTACAATAATAAGAACTGGTGAATGCATTTATATTTCAAAAATATTATCATCAAGCGCTTGATGCATTCAAATTTTTTACAACTTGATAGATTTGTTTATGATGACGTTGCGTTTTCAAATGATGTTCATATGTGGTATATACATATAATGTGTCTAGGTACAACAATAATGTAAATAGATTTTATTTTATTTATGAAATATGAATTTACGAAAAAAAATTGGGAACCAATAGTAGATGGCGCTGCATAACTGAAATAACAATTATTACGTGGATATCCAGCTACAAACTGAACTTGGTCAGAGAGTAACACACTTGTTATTAATCCTAGTAAAACGAAATATATGATATTTGGTAGCAAGAAACAAATAAAAAAATTTGGTGTAAGTAATCCATGTATCCATATTAACGGTGAGCAAATACAACTATTTAGTTACGCAAGCGCGCATTCTGGGCATACTGATGGACGAGGCGTTACGATTCGAATCTCATGTGGCTAAAGTAGTGCAGAGCTGTTTCTACACATTAAGAGTTCTATACAGGATAAGAGACCATATCGACGCCACCATGCGGATAAGGCTTTGTGATTCGCTAGTGCTTTCTAAGCTTAACTATGCTGACTGTGTCATAGGACCAAGGCTCCTAGTGCGCACGCAAAGCCTTATTCAGAGGGTACAGAATGCGTGTGCGAGGTTCTGCTTCAACATTCCACCTAGGACTCATGTGACTCCTTATATTAACAACGCAAACTCGCTTAAAATGAAATATCGAAGACAACTTCACTTTGCTACCCTGCTCTTTGGAATTATTAAAAACAAGTCTCCACCGTATCTTTACGAGAAACTACAATGGTCTAAAAATCCATAAGTAAATCGACTCACTTTCCCTTTAAGATCTTCTACAGTTTTCCGAGGTAGTTACAAATATAGTGCCACCAAATGCTGGAACAACCTGCCCCCTTCCATCCGTAACCTAAAAACAGTAAATAGTTTTAAAAATATGTATAAAAAGCATTTACTCAACTGTCAGAAAATGGTAGTATGAAACACACACACACTCACACACACACACACACGTACACACATTAACACACACATAAACACATACATCATAACATAGTATATTTACTTGATGGCTTAAAGTATTTTGTAACAGAACATTTACCCTGTTAACCCACTGTCATTGTTCTGATTATAAATTTAACACACGTAATTAGTAACACAAATATTATATAAATATTAAGTCTATGTATTATATATATATTGTTGCAATATCGTTAAGTTTTATGTAAACTATTTGTTAAGTTATTATTATTATTATTTTTTTTAGTTTTTTTTATACCTGTCAAAATCATGGCAACCATTGGCATTGGCACCACTAACTGAACTGCGCGAAAATAAAAAAGGATTGCACTGAAAACCAGCAGCGGTGGTTCTTGACCGTTTCATCGCATATGCTGAGGGCAGTCCTTTTTCGTCATATATTTATTATTATTGTACTGGAAATGTATCGATTAGTTTAAGTCCTTATCACGGAATATATGTTTTCTTTCTTTCTTTCTTTCTAAACATCTCGCGGGCTGAAGAAAGCGAGGAAGAGGGCATCGATCACGCTCACCCTAGCGTTGATCTGACCAGCTGTATACTATACTGGGATTATTTGAGGTCCAAAGGCAGGGAAAGGTCACGGTAAAGATTAAATCCATGAACCTGTTCTATTACCGGGAGGGCGTCCCAAGGCGGTGTCGGCCTTTTCGATTACAAGTCTCACGGCAATAATGTTGTGCAAGTAGGGGTAAGCTACCGTAT
This sequence comes from Megathymus violae, assembly GCA_003671415.1. Taxonomy (NCBI): domain Eukaryota; kingdom Metazoa; phylum Arthropoda; class Insecta; order Lepidoptera; family Hesperiidae; genus Megathymus; species Megathymus violae. Next base: position 1,327,689 of record PDGT01000034.1, read on the forward strand.
AGGTACTCAGAATATCTCAACTATATTCACTGAAGGTCATACAAATATAAGCATAAATTTCGGCATATCTTAAAGATGAGGTTGGTTGAATACATTGTGTATTCGAACATTAGTGGAGCCATATATATCTCAAAACTTCTTTTCATAGTTGTAATGAGGACGAAATGGAAGCGAAGAGAGAGTGGGGTCTTTTGGAATTAGACAATGGAACAACCCAGGCCACTTGCTGGATAATGTTTTGGGGAGCGAGAACTTTATGTTAAACTCCTTTTTCTAAAAGTAACCTCGACGCAGTTGCACTTGGATAAATCCTGATTGTTTGACAAACATGAGAATTAAACGAAACGACTTCATGTAGATCGAGAAAAAGCACATATTTAATAATATTTCGTTGATCAGAACCACAACAAAGTTGTTATAAGCGAGTGGAAAGTCTGTCCTTATGGTTCCCCAGAAGTTGTTTGAGTTTATCAGCAGTATCAGCACTATCTCGAAAGCGTGGAGCAGAAGACTGGTGGCGTTGTTTGCCAAAAAGGGAGAAAAACCATTTCAAAACCTACAAGTATCCATTACACTTTTAAGCCACAATTACAAACTGTGCCCAAGGGTACTTAGTAATCACATTGTATGAAGACTTGATGACTTCAAGACTCCCTAAACAAAACGGATTCCGAATAGGTTATAGCATCATGGACCACATATATACGCTGTCAGGTTATACAGAAGACTTAGGCATATAACCTGTCACTATATCTTGCTTAAGTGAACGGTGAGAAAGCTTTCGAACCTATCAAAACCTGCGTGGTGCTGGAGTTTCTTCAGGGAAGCCAGATCAACTATCGATATATTAAGGTGTTAAAATGTGTATAGAGATCAGCTACCATATCAGTCAGATTATATAACAAAAACACGAACATAATCCGATTGCAGATAGGTTAATTGTTCATGGTTGACGTGTTGGAAGAAGTCTAAAAGAGTGGAAAGAACTAGGCCTCAACATCAATGGCGAATACTTCGTACATCTTCGATTAGCCGATGATATATATTCTGGTGGAAACGCTGGAGGTCCTCAGTGCTACACTAGGCGACGTGAACAGCGTCTCATAACGGGTAAATCTTAATTTGAATAGGGACAGGATGAAAATCATGTCTAATGTGCAAGTGACAACTCAATGTGGCGGTTGTTGTGAAGGTTGTGATGGTGCTGCTCTTGAAGTTTTGGACGATTACATTTACTTATTTGAGGCAAATGGTTCAGATAGGTAAGTCCTGATGGGCTGGGTTTAAATATGTAGAACAATATCTTCTGGAATTCTTTTAATATATTACACAGGTAAAAAATAAAAGAAGAATTTATTGAAAAAATCTAAAATGACTGAGTGACAGTCAACATGGAGGTCCCGTATCATATTCGTAGAAATACATTCTGAGACATTGAGTACTAATAGTTTATTTTTACATTCACAACAAGTCCAATTCCGAGAAAGAGCTCACTCAAAGAGTTAAACTCGGCTTGAAAGCCCTCGAGGAACTCCAATGTATCTTCTCATCGATTGTGCCTTAAATCGGAAGTTTGTGAGCAATAAGTGTTGCTAGTAATAACTTATAGATTCAAAGCATGGTATTAAACCTCATCTGAAATATAATATATATTTTTATATTTATATAATGCGGTCGTATGTGCCACTAAATGTAACATATTTTTTTAATGTTATGTCGGTAAACAGTTTAAGTTTAGTATATGTAAATTTATTGACGTATGACATATTGTTGTTAATACAGCCGACAACAAGAAATATTTTCGTAGCACATTGTACCGTGCTGCACACTCGTTGTAATTTCAGTAAATAATCCGACTGCAAGTAGAACTATATATAATATATCGGCTACCTGTTTTTTTTATCTTAAGAGTAGCTAGACATGGGAAAATCGAGAAATTGAAAATTCATTTACCTGTCTCTCGAGTTACGGCCATGTCCATACATATATATTTAATTGCTCAACCTGAACTAAGTCAAGGGAGGCCTGTAGTCTAAATATAAGAGCAATGGAATTACCAAGTACCGTCTGTACCATAAGGGCACACGAGGCCCGTGCCCAGGGCCCTCGACCTTACCGACGTACCGACCCGACCTTACGACCTAAATTCATATGTGCCCAAGGGCTTCTGCATACCCTAAGAATCGATACTCCTGTAATGTTCGAAACTCTAAAAACAATTTTACTAAGTTCAACAATTAAGTTATTCATAGATGTATCTACAATATACATATATGTAATATATATGTAATATGCTTGGTTAGAGACTCGAGTAATATTGTCTGAAAATATTACTTAAGACGTAAACTAAGTATAAAAATAAGTTTATTGACTTACTTTTCAATTTCATTACTTAAAGAATTATCTGGTCCCTATATTACAAGTACAGAGCAACTTAACATAAATCGCGTGTCACGGCATAAACAAACTCCCTAGCCGACAAAGATTGTCAATCGAATGCAAAACGTTCAAATATTTTTGCACGTATATATAGGTACGAGGATACAGGTCCTACTCTGCACTAAATTGCCAAACGAATGTCGTCCATCATCCGCTTTGACATTTTTCAATCGGACGGATTTCGACGGAATAACAAATGAGCACAAATTGGGGATATCTAACCAAACATTCCGGATCAATCAACAATTCACATCAATAACAGATATGATGTTCACGGTATATTTAAATTACATTGTACAGCATAATAACTTTCATATTTTCAACACTAATAAAATAGAAAGAGTAGGTGTTTGTTTCAAACGAATACCGATGTAAAATTAGAAATTTGGCTAATTGTAGCTATGTTTTACGTCGTGCTTTGATCAAAATTCGTCTAACGAGTGTAATATTGTTCATAAATAATAACTGTAAAATTATAAAATGTAGTTATCAAATATAATTTTGAGGATAGCACTGTTTGTATTAAAAAATTGGAATCCTTCTGGTTGATTGTGATTGTTTAATCACTCAGACAAGAGTATTAATTAAAATTTGGTGATTATTGTTAAGTGTCCAAATTGACAAGTCCAGCAGTGGGACTATAAAAGTTGTAATAAAGATGATGACCATTTATGAAATATATTTTTATTACTGTCGCGAATGGCATGTTTCTAAAATACGATGTTAAAGATAATTTGCAAAATATCAAAAAAAAATTGAATTTTGCAGGCAATATAACGGAATCACATTATGAGGCAGTGACGTTGAAGTAATTGGTATCTTGCTCTGTTGTATTCATAATTTATCTGGCCAAATGAGGAAGGCCATTTACACACAAATAGAAGACCATTATAGAAAGAGTAATTTTACAAAAATGCCACAAAAATATCTATCTAACAAGAATTTTTTTTAAAGTGGAGTTGATCGAAATGCTACACGAATACGGCGCTGATCGTAACAAAATAACAGGATAAAACAAAAAAATAACTTTAGAATATAAGTATTACAATACTCTGTGTAACTATGAGTAGCGTTAGGAAACGAGAAGAACGGAGTTGATTGCTTAGATTTATTGTATTTTAAACAATCCAAAACATTGAACAACCTCAAATTAGTCATTAAACAGTTAAGTTAGTAAGAGCGCTGACGTATAATGCGTTAACCGTGGGAGTACATATGTATGTAAGTGTATAATCTATGGTGGGTGTTGTACCCGACTCGGTTCACTAACGCCTTGAACTTTAGCAGTAAAACGGGCAACTAACGACGGGGTTGCTCGCCATTGCATTATAAAAAGTACTCGTACGTATTATATTTAATTTAGATATATTTCCAATTCATATGTAGTGGCGTTTTGTCACAATAAAACCTGTTTTAAACAATAACCAACTTTTGTATTCTTTTAAAATATTATTTTCTTAAATACCTTACCATAAAAATAATATCTAGAGAAATATTACACAAAGGTACTTTATATTATTTTATATCCCAAGGTTTATGGCTTTAATTTGTTTGTTACGTAAATAAGTTTACGACTTAAGAAGTCATAATGAAAATAACCGTTTGGCTTTTCAATAGTGTAGTTAATCTGTAAAACAGAAGTGGGTAATTGATTTCATTGAATTTCCCGAACTGTGACTAATACTCAGAGCTTTGTTTAAAAGAATCCGTAATCCATTACCGATATTTTATTTATTGTATGTTTATTTTAGTTGGAATATATTTTAATTTATGTACGTAGATACAAGGACCCACACACAGGATATTGGGCCCTTTCTCTGTGGTATTGAGCAACATTTGTTGCAGAATATTTGCTGAGCCAACCAATAATGCATATATTTACACAATAATTCTTATGGTGAAAGAATGTCTTGTCGTTACTATTCGTAAATTGTTGGAAATGAATAAAGTTTTTTTATAATAATATTGCGTCGTCGTCAGAGACTTTCCCAATTTCCGCACAAGTTTTGGCAAAAGCCAAGCGATTTGTCTAGCGACAAGGGGATTTAAAGACTGCTAGTTTTTAAATTCTATACCCAAAAATAGAATAAACTTAGCCAATTTTCGTAGTTTTATAAAACTACACTAAAACGTTTGGTTTTTAAACTACAATAGTGAATAGTTTGAAAAGAGACAGAATTATATAAATATAAAAAGGTAATTAGTCCTTTTCACGTGGTTAAATTGTCAAAAATGCGTTTCATCATTTCAACCTCATCATCAAAATTTTTCGTAATAGTAACTAAGAATAATAAGCAGATTTAAAGAATATGCAAACATCAAATGTTACAAAAAATAACGGTTTATTGAAACCCAAAAACTTTTTCTTTATTATGAAAACGTGTGAGGGAGACATATGTATGTATATTTATTTATTGCTAGTAAAGTATGAAATTAATAGTAGCTCACTTTGCTTTTCAAGTATACTCAAAATTCATATAATTGATTGCTTGGATATTACTGCAAAAATTACTAATGTAAGTGAAAAAAATATATAATGGTCCTTCATAATAATAAAAAGTTATATATTGCATTATTTAAATAATATGAATTCAAATGTGCATTCAAATTCTTCATGGACTGTAACATTTTAATTGAGCTTGTAACATTTATTACTCGTATGTAGAATATTAGCAACCCGCCCTCGCTTCCAGAATTACTAAGCCTTATACATTTAGAAATAGCATCCGCATTGTTTTAGGAATGGGTTTTAGTTCTATGAATTAGAAACATATTAATTTATTATAATAAGTGCAACCAGACACTCAGAGTTTTACTTACTGTCATACCATAATAAAATCTAATGTTCCCAGTATAATTCAAATTTTTACCTACAGATGATTAAGTGATTAGACAGACGGATAAACAAATATAAGTTCTAAAAAATGTTTATACCTCTTTATCGATAACAAGCCTGCGTACATTGAAATTTCCAAATAATATTCCGTGTATAGATTTGACCCCGCTACAGTTCAAGTGTTGATAAACATTTATTGAGCAGCAAACTGGGGCTAGTTTTCAAATGGATGCTTCACTAGAAGGAAGAGATAGGAGGACTTACTTTCTGCTGAAATTGAGAATTACTTATACGAAGTAGGTTTTTACAAACACTCTTTGAAAGTCAACATAGCCCAACAGTTCCAAAAAAAATTAAGGAATGAGTTTTCCATGAAGAGCTAACGTTGAAATTAAAATTGATCATTAACTACGGGTATTTTGTAGCAGTGATATTGGCGGAATATAGGGCAATTATTACGCTATCCACTTTACTCATAGGGCTATGTGAAAGCCTGTCGACAGTGCAATGTTGACGGGCTGTAATAGATTGTATTGAGCTCGCAACAACATGCTGGAGGGTAACAAATGAGTGTTGTCATTCTCACACAGCGGGCGGTTTGTTTACATATGAGTACGGAAACCGCACAGAGAACAAGCTTCAGTTAAACTGAACAGTAGTCGTATCAGTTCAGCGCAAGTGACCACGCAATATTTGCAGTTCCAATATTCAGAACTGTCTCTCTGTAAGGTTTCTGTACTGATATGGATTGCCGGGAGAATTAATGAGGGTCGCCTCTTCGCCGCACACGTTGGTGACCCACGAACTGTCTGTTAGCTTTTGGAACAACTGTAACTATGTAGTGTGCAGTTATGTCCGAACTGTAATAAATGCCACGCGTGAAGTGCAAAGTAGCAGCACTGTGAGTTGCTATGTTATTGTTCGGTGCGTTTCTTTTACAAAAGCGTCGTAAACTTTCTGAGGCGTAGCAAACTTTAAATCCTTTGCCAGACTTTCTTGAAAGAAAAATTTTTTTAATTAATATAGAAATTTAACTACTACTACTGTAGGTAATAACGCTTCTAATGTATCTATTAAAATAGCAAGCTTAATTTTTAATTTGGTGGTTGGTCGAATCTAATGTTATATATATTTGTTTAAAAAAATTAACGAGTTATTGGTATTACAATGTTTTGGCAATATTTTGCGGTTTATTGGATTTTCTTCACATATGTATCCATATAAAAAACGCACTGTGCAAAAGTATTACAGTCCGTTTTGAGGAGAAAGTTTAATGATACTTGTAAGAATTGTGAACTTTGTTTCTGATGGTTTCTTCTAAAATTTTTTCCAATATCTTGTATAAATGCATGTACATATAGTAAAGATTCAGTGCTACTAGGGATTGTTGCGGGATTTTTTTTCTTTAATGTTTTTGCTATTTGATTGGTGTTTGAGTGATTGATATAATTTCATGAAGTGGGTAAGTACAGGTATTTTTATTGCTTAAGTGTATTTACAAAATACTTAAATGGATGAAATGAGTTTGAATTTAAATGTATCTACTCTGAATGAACTCTTTGGGCGATTTCATTTATTCAGTATCCGTCCGCTTTGCTGTGTAAATTTTAAAGTACCTAACTGGTAATGGAGGAGGGGATACTTATCCTGAATTTATTGATTTTGATAAGAGGATGAGGAAAGAGAAGGGCTTCTTTTCCCCCAAGCTGCTCTCTTTTGCCGGTGGGCGCTTAGTTAGACTTAAAGTATAGACTTTCAAATAATATTACATATTAAGAAAATCTAGCGTCAGCGCATAAGTACAATATAAAAATTACCTTAACCTAACACAAAAAACTTTGACACATCATTTTTCGAGATAATCTGAAACAAATGAATTGTAGTATAGTAATTAAAATAATCCTCAAAACTACAAAATAAAGCATACATAACACATGTTGCATAGAAGTAACATCAAATTGTTTTTTATTTGACAGAATTGCAGTTAGTTCTGGATGATATAAATAAAATTAGGTTTCGTTTAGCTTTTCAAATAAGCTTATAAAAAACAAAAAGATTAAATAGGTAACTATCCTACTATTATTCATATGCACCTATGTGCTTCTAGCATATACATAATTATTAGATGAATCATTAAGGGATATTCCTCTTACCACTCCCTTTTTTAGTTCTTTTAAAAACCAATTCACGCTTAACACTCTCATAGTCTATCTTGAGAGGATTGATTGACCGAGATAACCAACTCCCGGTGCAGTCATCTTCGAAAATTCTTATGCCGTCCAAAAACCGTTAAAAATGCTTAACCAATGTAACATAACGGTAACAACTAGGATTGTTTGCTAAACGTTCCTTTCGAAGCACAGAATCAGTTATTACATTTTACCACTAGAGTCACCTTCTCCACCACCAACTGTGTCAAAAGATGTTGAATTTGGTTGATAACTTTTGATTGATACAGTCCTTCGGCGTGTATGAGCGCTTCGAATTCGTACAAATACCGCAAATACTATTCAGCGATGGAACACAATCGACTACTGAATCTCAGAAACGTTATCGATATTCTCAGGAATATTCGATTCTATAACACTAACAATCACATTGTACAAGTGAAACAATGACTGCTTTATCTACCAACTGGCAGTTCCCTCTGAAGCAAGGCTTATTAGTTTTACATGCAAAGCGAACACTCCTCTATGCATTCGAAGTGCTATCATAATCCAACAAACTGTCTATTATTACGAATGTCTCTATATAGTCTATGTCATATAATTATTATGATATTAAGTTTTTACTAATAAAATAATCGTAAGCAATTGTAAGAAAAAAATTGTCTTCATTCATTCTTTCTTCTTCACATAGGATTTCATATCTGTATTAATTTATTTGCAACAAACTATTTATAAAAATAATTCAAAAGTAATAAATAGTAATTCTCGTAACCAAAACATTTACCTATATTTGATTGTGATTTATATTTAATAATTTTTTACGGGTATTTTAAAATTTCATGTTTGTAGATTTTTATTATGTTGGCAATCCTTACCATGTTAATAATGTGACGCTCTTTAATGCTTTGTATTAAATGAGACTGGACCCCACACTAGTTCCCGAGCAAAGAAAAGTTGAGATTAACCACATGAGGTGCGCTAGCGCATTATTACGGTAACAGGCATCGAAGTAAGACGTCGAGGCTAACTTCTAATTATTTCTATTATCCAGTGATTTTTTTTATGTGCTCTCTAAAAGCTATCAGATGCTGCAGAAATAGTAATCCATCTTCATCAGTTTCATTGCTCGATTTCAAGGTGTTAGTTTGCAGTTATAGGGATAAATTTTCTTTCATAACTTATATGTCGCACCTTTAGAATGATAGTGACTTAACTCAAAATTCCTGAAATTCCAGATTTTACTATAAATTTACTTAAAAAAGCCTACTCTAAAACCCTATGGTGAAAAAGAGCCCGAATTATGAGTGAGAAAGGGAAAAAGGGAAAACCTCATACATCAGTCTCTTTAAATTTACTCAAGACCATACATTTTTGAAAACTTTCTTCGTCATTTCCCATAAATTGCAATTTTTGAGTTAAGTCCCTTTCATTCTAAGGGTGCGATGTGTATATTTATTGCAATAATTGCAAAAGATCAGTAAAAATTTTATGTTCTACCCTCTTAAAAATGCCCAAGGAAAAGTATCCAAAATATATAACTATCATTTACAAATAAACCAAGTATCATCTAAATCTGTTCAGCCGTTGCCGTGTGATACGTGCACCTACAGTCAAATAGACAGAGAAAAAAAAATGTTTTGGCCTCTATATCGATAACAAAATTATGTAAACTAAATGTGCGTCCATACTGAATGCGCGGTGACTGGGGCCTGAGGCGAGCGCAGCGAGCTGGGGCGTCTGGTGGCCACAGTGATGCGCGAGTTCTTGTAGCAGTTTGACGTATATCAGAAGTTGCAAACAATGGACGAAGATTCGGTATTTTTAAAGAAAATTCGATCCTGAAATGGGAGATGTTGAACACTAAAGATGGTGTGCACGAAATAAACAAATACAGGGAAATAAATGGTGAATTTTTTAATTTATATGAAAAATTGAGATTATACCTTACAAAATTCTTCGAGTACACTTGAATGCCCGTTTCAACATTTTATTACATCCTAAGTAAAATATAAACTTTCGCAAAATCATTAGTCCTGAGGAGAAATTATTTATAACTCTGAAGTAAGAATAAAATAATGGGGTATGGATGCTTTGCCATATAGGTGGTTTAGATTGAATTGCACTTATAAACAATTTAGCGTTTACCACAATTTTAACAAAAATAAAATACAAACGCGCATACGCCGAGGGACAAAACCGAACTGGTTTGATACGCCCGTCACCCACGCATTAAGTCGCTTGCTGACTATAGTGTAATTTTTTTCTCCGTGCAGTTTGGGTCATAATAGATAAGCCGGCTAGGGCGGAGAGCATATTGCGAGGGCGCAACGCCATTATCGATAAAAACAAATGAGTCATCGAAGGCAGGTGCACGGCGGCGGTGCGGTATACAAAGGGTGCTGCGATATTGCTATGTTATGATCATTGTTATGTAATTTGTTTTTCATCATTACCCCCACCTAATACCTGCAAATTAATGCAATGCTAATTTAGTACATATATTGAAGAGAAAATAAGTGTTTTTGCGCATTCGTTTTCTGAATTTCTTTAGTGACACAATGACTACTCCTTTGTTTTGTACCAAAACGGCAGAATTTATTCAAAATAATATTTTGCCTGTTGGCACCAATATACAAGCACAAGCACGTGTTGTTATCAACAATGTCTTAACATTTTTCACTGAAATGAATATAGATCCCAAAAAGTTACAAAGTGTTAATTTCCGCCGTTCTCATGAACTTGCTGCGGCGATATGTGGTGTGAGTGTTAAAACGGTCGACAAAATTAAAAAAGAGTATGCAAAGGAAGAAGTTAGCTCTCCGCGAGAAAGCGTCTATCGACCTTGTACAGTAACTGCGTTAGACGATTTTGACAAAAGTGTAATTAAACAAATAGTTTCATCGTTTTATTGCGACGGTGAATATCCTTTTATGGCTAAAATTTTGAGTAGAGCAAAAGAAAGAGTTGACGGATTCCAGTGTTCTATTTCATCTATACGTAAAATACTCATAGAACTTGGGTACAAGTACACACAAGCTCCAGATGGTCGTAAACAATTGATGGAAAGGACTAACATCATTTCTCACTGACAACATCATTCTGATGGAAAGGACTAACATCGGCTACAATTCCTGAAAAAACTCAAGACCCTGAGAGATAGTGAAGACACTCGACCAAGAATTTATTTAGATGAGACTTGGGTGAACCAAATCAAAGCCGCGAACGAATTTGGCTAGACAAGGATGGACAAGGTGGCTTAAACACAAAAACGGGAAAGGGGGCAGACTAATTGGTAAATATTCTTTCATCTTTTATGAAAGAAATACGACTTAATAATAATTTAATACAAAATATTATATTCATTTAATTATGTTGTTTCAGTTTGTCATGCAGGCTGCGCAAAGTATGCTTTATACCCGAAGCCAGATGGATATTTCGCGCCGTGAAGTTCAGAACGAGGACTACCATTCAGAAATGAATGCCGAAGGCTTCACAGACTGGTTTACAAAGCTGCTGCAGAGTCTTGAAGAACCATCAGTCACCATGATAGACAACGCACCCTACCACTTCCAGCAAATAAATAGGGCACCGACATCAGCTAACAAAAAGAGTGAAATTCAGGAGTGACTCTGCGAACACGGGATTGAGTTTGGTGATTGTGAACTCAAGCCTGAACTATTACAAAAAATATTTCGGATTTTATTATTTAAAGATCAATTAGCCTTGGAGTCAGGACACGAAGTGATTAGTTTACCACCTTACCATTGCCAATATAACCCAATTGAGTTGGTATGGGCTCAGGCAAAAAAAGAAGTTGCCACTAAAAACAGCACTTTTAAAATTGCAGACGTTGAAGTGTTACTGCATGAAGCAATTTCGAACGTTTCGCAAAAGAACTGGGAAGATTGTGTGAAGCATGCAGAAAAACTCCAAGATGAAGACTTTAAGAAATCTCATCTGGCAGAAGAATTCGTAACTCATGTGGATGACGATGACTCTGATGTAGAATATTAATGTAAATATTTTTAGATTTAATTTTAGGTATGAGTTATTATTATTATTATCATCTTTTTTGCTGTTCAATTTAAACTTAGGTATAAGTATTTATATTAATTTTTAATATAATTTATTTTAAATCATTATTATTCTTATTTTAATAAATACGTTGTTTTATCTTTATCTTTCTTTCAGTTTTATCACAATCCCACATAATGACAAAACTAAATACACTATCGATAACGCTTATCGACAACAATAATGCGCATCACTATGCCTGCACATAAGGCCCGTGAGTGGGAGAGAGAGCAAAATACTCGCTTCACCGCTCCGACGTTTTATGACTCAAGCTGCACGGAGAAAAAAATTATACTATAGGCCAAACCGCGCGAACAGGAACGTTTGAAAACTATGCGCGCTGTCTGACTCAGTCCCGTCGCGGTAGGCTTCTTCCTTAGTTACTACACTATTTAAGATAAGGCGCGTTTCCTATGTTTGATATTTCGCGCCCGTCGTCGTAACTTCACCAGGTTCGCAATGTGGTAACGCTAAGTGTTTGTTTGTGTATTTAATGAAAATTCACAAAAATGAATGTTACAATGGGCGGACTTAATGCCTAGAGGCATTTTCTACCAGTCAACCCTAGTGATGATAAAAAGTTGTGGTAGGTGTAAAACAAAACAACTCTAATTGAAATATAATGTACACATTACACATACATAAATTATAAACATATATATAAAACTTATATTTACAATACATGAATAAATAAATACATACATATTGCCATATATATGAATTGATAAAATTTCTTTTATATTTCAAAAAATAACTGCAGGTACAGATTCTGCCACGATGAAATTCAATTATTGGGATAGAAGATAATTTTCATCATACGTACGTGTACATGTCTAATATGTTTTATTTGTCCGTACATAGCTTATACCATAACTGTAAAATATGTTACTGTAAACGAATTCCAAATCTACATACTTTCTTGCCAAATTTTGCTACATCAAAGCCACTATCATGACTAATACAATTTCAGCAAAATTACAATATATACAAATGTGTTTTGTTCCTTTGTTTTACTCGAAGCTATGCTTTGGTGACGTAATTATAATTTGTAGCGTTAGCTAGTAAATGGTCGGTGGAAGATGAATGGATGGGTACATTAGGTTGTACTGAGTTTATTGTATTCTATGCCATCACTGCTTTCGTGTTTCTTTGTATTTTATGAATACGTATAGAGGAAAAAGGAGTCCTCCGCTCGTACCGTAATTGCGTGCCTTGCGCCAAATACTCGTGAATACATAATCTTGTAAAATTTAAATTGCCCTTGCTTAAAACGTATAAAGTACGCAAAGTAAAAGTTATATGGTTTTTTATTCCATAAACACATTTAAATTTTGAATACATACAATTGAAAGCACATTTTAGTATAATAACTATTTTGTTGTTTTAATAGGAAAAAAATATAAATAGTAAAAACTATATAAACATAATCTGTGTATAACCATAATCTATATCAATATGTCTCTCTGTATTATATTGCGTAATAATTTGTTTATCTTTTATTATGAGATTAACAGGTTTTTTTTAATTTGGGTTTTAGACTATTTTTTTGGTTAATTCCTTGCTTTTTTCATTCTTTCATTAAACCTCACTGCTAATACTGGGCTCCGGTCTCCTCTTACAATGAGAGTGGGAAAGGACATACTCCGTCATGCTTCATTCTGGTCGACTGCGAATTGACAGGCTTCATACACCTTTGAGAATATTGGGAAGAACTCTGAGGTGTGCAGGTTTCCTCGCGATATTTCTTTTCACCGAAGCAAGTGATAGTGAATTCGTAACACGCACATAATAACCACTACTTTCAATCATATGTGAACGCAAATACATGTATTATATTCAATGTAGCTTTTGACCGGAAGACTTTTTAGAAAGGCTTTTTAGAAGTAGATTTATTGCATAACATTAAAAATAATTAGGTATGCTGATAACATGATATTTTCTAGGATTTTTGTTTATTCAACCAAATTAGCTGGGCAGTCGGTTAAAACCGCGAACGACATAAGACTTCATTTATCTTACGAGGAGTTTTATAGAAGTTACCGGTAAACTGCAGCTGCGCAGGTGACGAACGCGACGAGTACTTACTATATGGATACTTTAAAAGCCCAATTACAATGCGGATTCATTTAAATTTCCCTCAAATATTAATTTGGGTTTATTGAAGACTTATCTTAGCATGTTTCTACATATATTATGTGCTGTTTACGCTCTTGCGACGGAAGAGAAAACTATTTAGAAATAAAGCCATTTGCTTAAGCGTTTAACATTATTGTAAGATTTTTTTAATAATTTAGAAAATTGAAAATTTTGTTTACTGGTAATATCAATTCAATAACTACTTACAAAAATATTGTATGACAAAAGTAACTAAGTTACCGGTACATATAATTATTGTGTATATATACATATATCGTCTAGAGGTATTGCGTCATGTCGGTGGGGATATCACATGGTAAAAATATAATCATAACACCATTATAAATAATAGATACCTATGAATTTCTAGATTCTATACATAGTCGACGTTAAACCGAATGGGATGATTGTTTTAAAATTACATATTCGATTTTTTTAATGAAAACTATCAATTTATGCTTCAAAATTGGATATTCATTTGTTTTAAAATATAGAAATTGAAAATCAATCAAATTGATGTCAGCGCGTCATGCAACGAATAGTTATCCATACCAGGACATTTGAAAAAAATGGAATGTACAGACGTAGAGACACTACAGATTTATGTAGATAGATGGATTTTATAAATATATTTATTTATAAATATAGTGCAATCACGTGTTTTCATTACATATCAATTTTCATTGAGATCAGTGAAGCCGCTTTTCAGTTATCTTGAGACATACACGAACATCTCAACAGATTTATGTAGTAGTACAGATAGAAACCAATTCCTGTCTTACTGATTGTTGATTTTAAGGATTACGATCAGAAATGAAATGAAATAATATTTTATTCGAAGTTGGTTTTTACAAACACTTTTCGAACGTCAAACTACGCCATCGCTTCAACAAATCCCTACTGTATGTGGTCTCGGAAGAAGAAGCGGCAAGAAACTCCCAAGGAGATTTTTTTTCCTACTCACAGTTACAGAACGCATTTAAACTGGCTTAGTATTAAACTCATGTCTAAGCAGTCTTATCCTGAAAGTATTCAGCAACCTTTCCGCATAAAAACGCCTTTGACGTGAGCTTTAAATTTACAATATGGCATTTCTGTGAATTTTAATGGAATTTTATTATAAATATTTACACATCTACCCATGAAAGAGCCACCAGTTTTGCTTACTCTGAAATTTGGAAATCAGTTTAGCCATACTCCTAGTATTAATACTGTGAACATAAGTGTAAGTGTATTAATGTGTAAGAAAACTATCAGAGTATTTTTTAACGTAAATAATATTATCTAAAATATATTATGATGCTACAGTTAATATATCAATTTATTTAAAGAGATCTCTAAGGGAATCCCTAGGCCTGAGGTTGAAAATGGCGCGTACTGCTCTTTTCTGTAATATAAAAATCGACTTAATATCTGCAGCTGAGCCCCACAACAACAGACCATAAGACATCACACTGTGAAAGTAGCTAAAATAAACTAACCTTGCTGTTTCTACGTCCGTTAAGAGCCTCATTTTCTTAACAGCGTAGGCAGCAGAGCTAAGTTTCCCTGACAAGATTTCAATATGAGGACTCCATTCAAGACGTTGCAAGACACAAGTTTTGGGGAACAGTATTTATTAAGGTAGCTTTTATACGCACCGGGCTCGCTTAAACCGATTTTTCCATCATTTAAAAGTGCTGGGTCTTGATTATTATGGTTTATAAGGCGGCACGTGTAAGAACAGTGTTTATAGTTTTCGATGAAAAAAAATATAATAACAAATAACATTTATAACTTCACAGTACTAATAACTTGTGTTAACTAATTACAGTGAGAGTTGAATGGTAGATTTAGACGACGATTTTGCATGCATAGAAAATTAGTGTGGAATCTGTATAAAAGATTCCGTCTGTGAAGTGAGTGAATTCCTTTACGTTTATGACGGTCTTACCCGAATTACGAAGACTTGCTTGAGATAATGATATGAAGCGGACGAACAAGTATGCTACCAAGGTCAAACCAAGGAGTGTTAGAATAAAGTATTATTAAGTATTAGAAATTGGTCAAGTGTTTTTTTAAAGCATAGTTAAGCAAATCACAGAGGTATGCATATATTATGCCTGCTGTTGTTCATTCAGTTCAGCCATTTTAATCAAACACAAATTACATTAAGTTTTTTCAATCAATACCGTAAGTTTTATCAATCGACCTAATCTGATTTATAAAGTGTCTTTAGTAATATACAAGAAGCTTGTTTCTTTGCTTTGAGAAAATAGTAGGTTTGGGATCTTGATACCATCGACACTTCCTATTCCTTCCTAGATGTAGGTGTAGAGGTAAGTGTATATAGGTAGTCTCCATATGCGTTCAACAACAGGGGGAAAAGATACAGCTTTGTCCGACGTCTTTCTTAGATTTGAAGGGTTTCGATGTTGCTGTATGAACTTTTGCAACTCCGTGGCTTATGATGTATAGCGCCTCAAGGAGTGCGGCCGCAGGAATGACTAGTTCTGCCAAAACCATCTACAGCTTCCTTCAGGCAACACAGGAAAAGGCCTTGCCCTAATCCATAGAACATATGATGTAGGGAGTATCGTTGGCCTTAATCATGAGTTGCCTGATGTTTATAATATGTTCGAGAGTGCCCTTATCCTTTAAAAAGCCTGCCTGTTCCTCAGATATCTGCCAGTCGAGAAGGTGCCCTACGTGGCGGTTAATGATGAATAACTTTTGACTCGTAGATTGCTTAATTTATAAGTACGCCAAGTATTATTGACCTACCTATACTGATATGTACAGCAAGACAGACTGACAGTAACCCCAAAAAATATCTAATCATACTACCAATGGCAAAACTACTACCAATTTGGTCCCGTTTACACAGCTTTTATGAAAGCTTATATAAGTTATAGTAATGGTGATATTACCCAATACACAACCTCTTAGAAACGTGCCAAGTCTCAATTGAAATTATTTATCCATCAAAAGTAGTAACAACTCTAAGGGATCATTAATAATATACGAAAACAAATAATTTTGTCCAATTGACTTCGTAGCCCAGTAGTTAATGACTCGCTCGCTCGGCAGGCGGGGTCTCTTATTGAATTGGTGAACGTTTATTTATTACTAGCTGTGCCCGCGATTTCGTCCGCGTGGTATATAACAAAAAAGTTATCTAGTAGAAATAAAAGTAGCCTAAGTTACTCCTTATTACATCAGCTACCTGCCAGTGAAAGTCCCGTCAAAATCGGTCCAGCCGTTTCAGAGATTAGCTGAAATAAACAGACAGACAGTCAAAAATTGTAAAACATGTTATTTTGGTATATGTACATATGCATATAGTGAAAAGCTGTTATTTTAATATTACAAACAGACACTCCAATTTTATTTATTAGTATAAATGATTATATGGCTTATTTTACTCGTATCTATACTAATAATAAAATTCTAACTGATTGTTTTCTGTACATGAACGATACATAAGAAAAAATATTATTACGGGCCTTTATTAACGCAATAAAACCCAAAACAATAATTGTTAGAATTTTCGTCTGTTTGTCTGTGCGTTTGTTCTCGCTAATCTCAGAAATGGCTTAACCGATTTCAATCTGATTTTCACTAATGTATTGCAGTAAGAGTCACTTAAAATTTAAAGTTTATTTCATTGCAATCCGGCCATAAATAAAAAAATTATGAATTAATTTATGTATTTATAATTCACAGAACGAGAAAATCCCAGAAAAATGCAGATGCTATCTTTAAGCGTAAGGTAGTTTTTCCGAACCGAAGCGAAGTTTATTTGCTAGTACTTAATAAATTCATCTGGCGTGAAGAAATCCTTTACGGCAGGTTGCTGGAACCATTTTTTTATATTGAATGAAACTGAGATTTTTATGCGTATATTAGGTTATTTGAATTTAAGCTTTTAAACTTGTCCGATGTCCTAAGATAGATGCACAAAATATAGGCGGAAATGCTTCTAGAAACAACTCTGAATATCAACTTTAGTTTTAATTTTAGGCAGGTCGGACTCGGACAAATTCGTCCAAACTTTGGGAACATAGATAAATACTTTTCCTTATATTACAAAAAATGTTCAGCTTGAAACAAACTATGTTACGTGGCGAAATTTAAAGGAGTGTGTTACCGCAGGATATTGCCTTTTATACTTATAATTATGTTCACGAATTTGTAATTCTACATGTTATAGTTCTAGATATGCTCCTAGAACTACTTTTACCTTGCCTTAAATATTTCACCAGCATTCATAGATACATACATATCTTTACCGTATATTTATATAAACTAATTATTAAAAAGTAGTGGTAGCTTAGTGGTTTGAAAGTTGGGTCTCCCGCACGGTAGATTCGTGTTCGGATCCTGCATTCGCCTGTTATTTTTCAAATTATGTGTATACAAAAAAATATTTATCACTTATTTCGTTGAAGGAGAATATCGTGAGAAAACTGCATTTTTACATTTGTTTTATAATATTGTATATGAAGCGTGCCAATCCGTACTCGACCAGCGTGGCGATGACGTGGCGAGACTATAAATCTCATTGTGAGTAGACCTAAGTACAACAGTAGGTCAATAATGGGTTGTAATGAATCTTTATATATTTTTTGGTTAAGAAAAAAACTGACTTATGGAAGTAACGCTTCAATTTTGGTACTGAACGAATTATGTGTTTTTTCGTTCTTGATTTCACTTCGTTAGAAGTCTACTTCAGGGCACGGGTCTTTCTTCGTAATCGACATGCTTAATTATGCTGTTCCAGTGCGTATTAATGGAAGGGTATTGGTGCTTAACCCTTGTGTCAGAAATATTTATGCCCATCGAAAGATTCCAACTGACTGAAGTCTGCCCATTTGTGTTTCGCCAGCTTGGAGATCATCTTATCGCCAGAGCTTATATCTCTCACATTTTGAGATGAGGCTCGAGCACAGCATGGGAACTATTACAGTTTGTGATGTTAACCGTACACGTAAGCTCGTTTTTGCACGCGTTAATAATAAGAGTCGATCGAATTTGTGGTTCGCATGTGCAATGCAAATCCGTTCAATCAGTGACCGAACCAAATTTATAAAAAAACGTGAAAATACTCAAAGAAAAAGTTATCGTGTGCGGTTTCTTTTCGTATTAAGCGGACAGCTCATTACCTCTGTTAATAAAACATCGTATTTCCACGTCTCTCTTCCGCCGCAATCCATCCCTAAAATGATTAAACAAATAAATTAATTTATACATAACAGCCTAAGGCCAGCGTGTCCGTTAAATTAGGTTGAGTTTTTTGTAAACAGAACATTTCACTTCTCGTGGGAAAGCTTGGCATCAAAAATTTTGATTACATAAAACCAACATGAATAAATGAAGATTATTCAAACAATACGAGTAGATCGTGTTATATTTGGAGATTTTATAAATAAACCAGTACGCACACGGTTCAATGACAATTTCTACGTTATCTATTTTTTAGAGAAATTCTAGAGAAATAAGGAGATAAGTAGAAGTACCGAAGCCGAACTGAATTTCCCTTTCCTCTAGAACTTCGATAGCGAGTAGTCGTGTATTAACAATTTTCAATTAACTTTTGAAATTCAAATACAATTTCAAGTAAACAAATTCAAAGTTAATAATAGGAGCTCATAAACTAAGTGAATATAAGGCGATAATTCATAAAATCAATCAACCCATTTATTTATGAGCGCCTATTACATTTTGTGTTTATAAACCTACTTATGATTTACCTACTTTATGATTTAGTATAACTTATTATTAGACAGTTAACGTATTATTTTTACAAATGCATGGGTACCCGTTATGGAAAATCTGAAAATCAAAAATCGGACTAGAAAATATCTATTTAAGAAAGATCTATAGCCATGTCCATCACAGATGGCATAGACGTTCATAAACTGGGTACTACTAATAACTAGTGACTTCTGATGATACCTAATTTTGTAAGGTAATTTTAATTCTCTAATAGTGTATTCTGATATCCACATATATTTTTCATAATCTTATTTGTTCTTACTCACTCACACTTCTCATACACAATGTTAATATTATCGTGGCATACGTACGAGTACAACTCGCACCGAGGGTCTGATGTGATTTCATCAACATAAATTTCTTGTATGTCAGTACGCTATGTTAACGCTTTGATGTTAAATGAAAACGCATATCATAATTGTTCCATCATCATCGCAATAAGCACTTTAATATTACTAATTACAAATAATATTAAGAGTCAAAGTCATTTTTGGGTTCACTGAAGTGCGTTTGAAACATATTGAAAGCCTTATAGATTCTTTGACAATTTTAATCATGTGTAAGAAGCATTGAATTGAATAAGAAGTATTAGTTTCTTCAGACGTAATGATATTGTGTTTGATTCGCTTACTTTGAGTGGATGCAGCTTAACAATGCCACTTGTAGCACTTATTAGTAACTAGTAGTAGCAGTTGGTAACTTATCTGGTTAGTCGTCCTTTAAAATTTGTTTTTTACATTTCAAAAGCATGCACACTGATTAAGCAAACATCAATAATGCTAATTTGATATTTCCTAAAGATATACTTATAGTGTATAATTTATTACTACCAATTTTTTAACATTTTTTAACAAACGTCGATGACATATACAAAGCACTAAACCAGTTTAAAACTACAGTGTTAAAAGATGATATTGTAATGCATTATAAAAAACCAACTCAACTTCTGTTACTCTGATACTTAATTCGTTTATATCTAACCATGTAGCTGTAATTTTTGGCAGTAACCGAAAAATAAAACTGTTTAAGTATAAAGTAGCGTGTGATAAAATCATCATAGATGACTCTGCCTGTGTTGATAACATAGAAAGTTTTATTTTTTCATCAATAATGTCCATGAACGATGTTGTGGTAATAGTCGATGCGCTGGTTCATGCAATAACGGGTATGATTAATAATATCAAGTGACGTTCCGCACACATACCGAGCAGAAAAACGCATCATCTA
The DNA here is from genome assembly GCA_003671415.1 of Megathymus violae. Classification (NCBI taxonomy): domain Eukaryota; kingdom Metazoa; phylum Arthropoda; class Insecta; order Lepidoptera; family Hesperiidae; genus Megathymus; species Megathymus violae. Next base: position 1,348,326 of record PDGT01000034.1, read on the forward strand.
GCCCTTAATTACTTCTGCGTTGTGTTCGTTACCGCGATTATTTGCATAAATTGTCTAAAAATTATTCTATTGAGAAGCTAGATTAATATACATTTGTTATAGAAATTATCGCAGGAACCTAATAAACATATCAAACGATCATTGGGATTTCAAAAAGTGGTCATCTGTTCGGTCCTTGTTTTTAGAATGCAGGCATCAAATTTTTGTTGTGCAATAACGTTTCGTAGTTCTTGCATTAAATCTGCTTGCGTGTAGAGCTTTTTCTTTTTTTTTATATCGAATGAGCATTAATTTATTATCTAGAAGCAAATAAAAATTAAATCTTTTAATATTATTCGATACCATAAAACATAAGGAGTAGATGAGCAATATGTCTTTATATTGTTTTTGGAACAAATCTCCATAATTGTCATTGAATTGAGATTTGTTGAAATTGTTTAAATGCAGTAATAAATCATAGTCGCTTATTAAAATTACATTAATTCAATAACTCAAATAACGTGAACGTTAATGCATACCTGAATAATAAATTGTTGAAGTACCACGACAAGGAAAAACTTATTTGCTTCACTTGCTTTCATGTCTTTTACATGCATTTTTTATCTGTATCATTTACTGGCCAATCTTGCTTTGACCGACTGTGGTCACTCTGCTCTCTTCATTCCAACTACTTCATGGGTAAATAGATGATTAAAATGACATTGAATCTATAATGAAATAACTAGCAAGATGACTGGATTTTAACCTCCTGTCGCTTAATCTAAAGAAAATAAGCTATACCACCTTGGCCATAAACGCTTCAGTTTCACTGAAGCAATTACTTTCCGTGGACTACCATGGAAAGCAACTAACGTTCCTACACGATTTTGCTAAGTTTTTCCTTAGGGTGGTTATAAATAAAATTGGAGTGTCTGTTTGTAATATTAAAATAACCGCTTTTTACTACATGCATATGAATTTATATACGGTTTATATACCAATATAACATTTTTTACAATTTTTGTCTGTCTGTCTGTTTGTTCCGGCTAATCTCTGAAACGGCTGGATCGATTTAGATGGGACTTTCTAGCCCGGGACCAGAATAGGACTACGGTATCCCCTGCCTGTCGTAAGAGGCGACTAAAAGGGGGCTTCCGGGGTCGTGGGCGGCTAGGTTGGGAGCCTGAACCGTCCTGCCGACGACCACGGGAAGGATGTCGGTATGTGTGGCTGCATACCGGCGTAACATCAGAAATTCGGGAATGATCGTCCTCTCATCCTGAGCAGAGCCCGACGGGGCACGCGCTCATAGGACTCCGGTCGTGTTCCGATGGAGATTCCGGAGTCCTATCATAGCGCCGAGGAAGGCCACCGGGGGGTTTTAGTCCGGTAAAAATTCCACATAACCCGGCGTCGCTCCCACGGCACCGGGTACCTTTTGAAGGTTGAATTTGAAGGTTCCCCCTCGTCAACAAAAAAAAAAAAACAAAATAAAAGGTAGCTGATGTAATAAGGAGTTACTTAGGCTACTTTTATTTCTACGAAATAACTTTTTTGTCAAATTCCACGCGTATATATGTTTGGATAAGACATTAATTAGGTACGTTATATTGCGTGACCATTGATTTGGTCGACTTAAGTTACTTTACAAGATTATCATGTGTGGCGATGATCCTTCTCATGACTAAAAGCTACTAATATGTTTTTACAGACCATATAAAAGCACTCGTACCACTTTATAAATTTATTTGCAAATACAATCCTAATCGGTAGACAAAAACAGATCTACCGTGCAGTTTGCAGGTGATGTAGCATAACAAAGGTACGCCTTTTAGTACAAAGGCTCTCGACAAGGAAGCCCGTCGCTCAGCGCTGCAGCGCGTCTGTCAAGCTTTGTTCGTCTCGAGAGACCGATGCAATTTACATTGAAAGCGGCTGGAAAAAATAAAACTGACGCAAGGTTATTAAGACGAGAACCTTGAACATTTCAAAATAACACACAAAGGCCGCATTAAGTTGCAAGGTGAGCTTTATCGCTTTGTGTCTTGTTCTTATTTTTAATCAGATTCAAATCAGATACACGTAATATATAGGTAACAGGTATTTATGTTGACAGAAGATATTGCATCACGTTCAATATGGCTTCAACATAGTAGCGGCCCACAGCAGGTTAGAAACTCGTTTTGCGTCACGCTGCGCCAGTACGGATTGATACAGATGCTAAAGGCCAAACCGAGTGTCTTAGAGATATGATTGTTATCAACCCAAACGTGCACTGCAGAGTCCCCTACTTTATTGCGTATTGGATGTGCGTAGTATTAATATAGAACATAGAAAGTCCAAAGATACTCGGTGGGACCCACTGAAAAATTAATATATAAAACTAGAATAAAATAGAATAGAATAGACTCCCCCTGGATTCTGCGACTATCCGTCCGACTATAAGAAACAACTCTCTAGAAAGATCTTGCGACGTTGTGCGTTAAAATACAATGTAATCTAATTACAAATAATTTATTTCTTATTATGTTTTTTGGATGTTGTTTGCCATTGGTTAGTGCTTGTAATTTAAATTATGTTAGTAATATACTATGAATTATCGTATTCTGAGATAAATTAAAATATATTATAGTTTTCAAATGGATATATACGAAATTCCCTAATTCCTATTCGTCCTATTTAAACAGAAACAGTATTTCACAATTAAATTGTATTTATTACTGTAAATAAGGTATTTTTAACCATTTTTCACACGAATAATAATCGCAGCTTACGTCAGGCAGCTATTACTTACTAAGGTACTTAAATTCATTTTGCTTCATGTGATAAATAGGAGTCGGGCAGCAAAAAGGGCAACATAAAGAAATTCTTCATCATATAATGTTATGACCGTGCCATGTGTCATGGCGGACGCTCGTTGGCGTCACGATGTCACTTCGTCAAGCTTCTTGTCCCATATCTCATCGCATTAACCCTCGCCTCCCCATTTAACCTGCTTTTTACTGATCCTACCGTTTTACTTGATTCGATCCGTGGAATATAAATATTATTTTCATCATTTTATTGTTCTCAAATTATTATAAACAAAACAATATGACTTGATATCTATCATAGTTTTTTTTTATTTCTGCCACATATGGTCATAATTTTCATATAGCTATTTAATAAGTTAGTAATGTTTAATAATAGGCGGGTATATTGTGTATATATTGAGAGAAGATGAAAAAAATTGACAAAAATAATAACATAATGTTATTCTAGAGAAAATAAAAAAGATAGAGGTAAACAGAAAAACTGTTGGGAGCAAATAAAAGAGCAATAAAGGCTTCTTAATAATGAATTATTTCAATTCATATATCAGTGCTATTAATTGATTTATGACTAAATTTTGAATTTTATCTTAACTTAATATCATTGAAATCAAATAACTCAGTGTGTGTTTCATGAAAATTTCAAAACTCATTCAGCCATTTCGTAATAGAGTATTTTAGACGGCTTAAAAGCTCGGTCCCGGTAATTATCATTGCACGGCTTAGAAAGTTCTCACAAAAGGGTTCACCATTAACCCTTGTCTTCATCAATCCATGTTAGAACAGCACGAAGGCTATTTATATTATAGAAACAGTACACAGGGTTTGTTCTCGCTAAGCTATGTAAACCGTGCAACTTGCTTGCTTGCTTGTGTTGATCATATTAGCTTTAAACCTTTTAGATATAAGTTGTAACGAGGTCTTGTGGCTATCAAAATATCATCCTTATTCAGGAAAAATATAAATATTGCCATTATGATACAAAATAACATAAATTATTTTGTTGACAAATCTTTGTAAAATATTGCACAGATATCGACAGCCCATGTTGTGGATTACAACATAGGTAACTTTTTTATTCGGATAAATCAGACAGCTCTCCGGGGATAACTCAACACGACAACACGAACGAACCCGCGGGGCTGACAGCTGGGGAATGACATTAAACTTCTGAATATTTATTGTCTTGTTTGGTTCATTGTGGTTTATGATTTTGTGTACGAAACGTTTAGGTATAAAGAAAATTTATACCTATGTATTTTGATCTTTTTTCCTATTGTATCTTATCATTGATTTATAATAATAAAATTTATTCAACAAATATCTGCACTTACAATTCTGTATAATATAATATAGTAAATGAAAAGTATAGAATTCTAAGTCAGACTTTTATATTAAATTCATACAAAGAGTAACTTGAAGTTTTTGTACTGTAACTTGTGTAAACTGTAATTTTGGCAATAGTTAAACTTCCGTTTAACTTTCGCACAAATCTGGGTACATTTTAAATCAATAAGAGTTTTTCCAATACCAAGGCATTTTCTAACTAGCCCTGTATGCGGCCGTCCTTTTTTCCTTACGTCTGTTTTCCTTTGTATTATTATTTATTTAATCAACCGCAAACATATTCGTTCTCTGCAATAACGTAACGAGTGATATACGGAGATATATGTCATAATTAATAGGTTTGTTGTTATGTGTTATGATGAAATCATAAATCTTATGTTTGTAGTTATATTTGTATCAGAATTACATTTAAACTATAAGATCAACTAGAACTAGAATTACAAAAAAATATGACTAGTATAGTAGAAGCATCCTCTTTTCTTTATACTGAATGTTTTTTCAACATGTTTCTTTATGTAAATGTAAATAGTTTGCAAACGAAAATGGGAGATCTGTGGGTAAGTAGTTCCTGCTGCTGATTGATATTCTTCACACTAAAGGCTGCGGGAAACCTGATCATAAAAGTATAATAGAATAGTAACAAGTCAGATAGGTAAAGAAATGTACCATCATACATCAGTATGGTCGGAATTAAACTGGTTTGTGCCTCCAACTGGACCAGCGGTATCCAATTGGAGGGCCTATGGGCCATTAGCTTAGTTCAATGCCTATGGGCAGGGCAGGGTAGCTTGGACTCAAATATAAATAAATACTTATATATAGACCTTAATAAATTATACGCAATCTACCAATTCAATTTGTAAAAGTAATATGTATGGTATATCTCTACGAGGGTATTTTTCTTTTTTTTTGAGAGAACTGTAATGTAATAAAAGCAGCGCAAAATCGACGAGATTCAAATAATATGGAAAGATTTGTTTAAGAATCGCAGCAAAAATTTTGTTCCAGCAACGCGCGATGCAAAGTACTTTCGGGCTATTTATTCATGCAGGCGATGTGCAGTTCAACAAGCTAGCTATTAGGCAAGCAGAGCTGTAGATCTGAAATGAAAACTATGTATAAAACCTCGATATTATGATTCAGGAATAAATTGGTACCACCTTGGAAAGTTGCAATACTTTGTAGTACTTAGATACTTTTATATGTAACATTTTGGTACTCGCATAATTTGTAACTATTGTAATTATTGTTTTGGTAGACATCTTTTATAATTTCCTGAATTTTTTATCAACCTATTTTGTAATGTGTATATTTTATTATGTTTAATGTTTTGTTATTGTTATCAAATATTTGGCAGATGTCTTAAATTATTGTCACCATGGTAACTTTTATTTTTAATGTGTACAATTTTGCCCTCTTTTGTAAAAAAATTTACTAGGCCGACAAGAAATTTTATATTTATAAAAAAAGAACACAAAAAAAGAATCATTTCAGAAATTAATAACATAAAAGGCGAGCTGGGACGAGACTGAACAATCTCTCGTGCGTAAAGTCGGAATACTTCTGTCACGACACGGAATAGTCTCGCGCTCATAGTCGAAAATCTTCTGTTACTCTAGACTCCGGGATCTATATGTCTCGTGCGCCCTAACGCACGCTTTGGTCAAGGAGGTCTTCGTGTTTTGAACACCAGAAACATTGACGTCTTGTGAACCCCAAGACACGCTTCAATCAACGAGGTCTACGTGTGCTGAACACTAGAGACTTTGAACGTCTCGTGCGTCCTAATATATGATCCAGTCGCCGAGGTCTATGTGCACTAAACACCGGGGACTCCGATTGTCTCGTGCATCCTAAATCACGCTCCTGTCTACATACATAGCTTCCGCGCGCTACACGCCAGAGAAGCAATGAGCCTACCTACTTAAAAGTGACTTTTACTTTCATAAGTTAGTATTTCCTGGAACATATTTATTGTAACCGCTAGGAATAATTTAATATTTTCTATCTTCTAAATTTCTTTATCTTTTAACTTTAACACTACAACTTCCTATCTGTGCCTCTTGGTGGGCGCAATGGAATTCAAAGAAAACTATTTGACCTCGATCACGATTATAATTCCAAATTAAATAGAGGTACAATGTGGTAGACGCTAGGTGTAGCGGACACAAATAACAATTTTGTTTTATGAACTTCACACAACACTATAACGAATTTTATTTAGGTTGCGCTGCGCAAGTGTTTTATAGGCGCATACATACCTCCGTTGAAGACGTTCTTCAACTTTTTACGTCTTCGTCGGGAAGAAGAGGACATAGTCGAACCAGTGGACGTCGATAATTTATTATTAGTGTAGTAACATAAGCAACTCAGCAGATGTTGTCTGGTTCGGGAAATAACTTGGTTACTCTCCCAACGGGGCAGAATAGTGGAGGCAGTGAGTCGTCAGAGAGCAGGACCAGATCATCGATTTTTAGGCTGGTAATGTTCTGCAAGGGTTTTGGTAGGTTCTTCCAATTAAATTTAATAATTCCTCGAATGCAAGGTGAGAGTTATCAATTACACGTTTAATGTGATATTTTACCGAGCGTACGCTCCGCTCACAGAAACCACCGTAATGGCTAGTGTAAGACGGTGTATAATAAAACTTAAACCCTTCCTGAGGTTCAAACTTAGACGGATGCTCAGTGTTATTCTTAACAAACATGATAAGTTCTTTAGCAACGGCTAAAAATTGCGTCCACTGTCAGAGAAAAATTCTACTGGTCTTCCGCAGCGAGCAATGAACCTACGTAATTTCGTTATGAATGTGTTTTTAGAGAGACCACTAACGGCCTCTAAGTGTAGACATTTGTAACACAAGCAAATTATTTTTTCAATTCAATATACAGGACGGACCCGCATAATCCATTCAAGAGATAATCTAATGATTCGTATTTATGAAGAAATTGTACATATGAATATCGCTTACATACGAAATCGCTTTTCTAAATTGAGAAAGTGATTTTTTGACAGTGAATAAGACTTATCCAAGCAATCAGGCGAGTCACGAAGTGATAGTCTTACTAGGCATATACCAGAATGGAGTCTTGTAGTTGTCTAGGTCTAGTCTCCCAGAATTTAGGTAGAAAGATATATACTTGGGATTCTTTAGTTAAATTCTGCTCAAATAGTACCTAATGCATTGTAGGTGGTACATTTTGTATTTGAATGTTGGATGTTTATCTGACCATCAATTAACCAACCGAATTGAGAATCATGTAATTTGAGGGTTACATTTACCTAGCGATATGTGGCTATCACGTAAGACGTCCCAAAATATATCGGCCCAGATCAAAACATTGATAGGGGCTGGCAGGTCGATATGCGGATCAGCTAACTGAATATTTGGAGAAATATTAAATTTCGAAGCATCTATAGGAAACTTTGGCAGCTTTCCTGTAACACTGTCAAGAACTAAACAAGATAGTTATTTTAAAATTGTTGGTATCGTCACGGGATTGTAATTGCACAACATACCTTCCGTTGCCTGTGCTAGCATAACAATGACCAATACCACTCACATTTAATGAAGTGGGTAACGTTTTTAATGATAATCTATTTTGTAAAACTACTAATAAAATATTACTCACTATCTGAAACCAATAAGGCACTTACTGAACTATTTGCATATTTACGGGATTCATAATTTTAATTAGGGCAGTGGATAATAATACTTGGAAATTAATTCTCTTAGAAACGTTAAGTATATAACGACCTCGAAAGTATTACAATCAACGGGCAAATCTGTCGTCGCCGTTGCCATCTGTTGGACACCTTTATTAGAACGTAATAATGTATTGTGACCATTTGTGCACAGCCTGCAAGACCCCATAAGGCACTCATTGACTGGGTGGCCGTGTATTAAACAATTCGCACATTATTTGTATTTATTAAATTCTGCTCATTTGTCTTTTATGTTTTTAGATTTGAAGGTAGGGCAATCATAATTTTGATGATTTTGGTTACAAATTATACAGTGAAACACGGGAGCATTATCCCGGCTGACTAACGCAAATGATTTCGTTGGTGTATTTTTGTGACTATTGGCGCCATCTATATTAGGTTGAAGTGTTCTACGATGAATTGACTCTAGAATTGAATATGATTCAAAAAAGTACCACACACTCACAAATCACCAGTTTAAAGAACTGCATTTCGAAATTAAATCTTTCATTGTAGAACCATTTAATAATTTTAAATCTATCGTATTATCCTTTAAAGACATTCTAATGTTCAAAATAAGATATTAATTTACGAAAATAGTTAATTTTGTCTATAAATGTATGACAGTAAAAATAACCAGAAATAGTCGGCAAATACTTCTAAATATCGCGTAAAACTGGGTGAAACCTAATTAATTTTTGCGTTATTTATGTGTTTTACACTCTAATTTAGCAATCGGCAAGAAAATTGAAAAATTTAAATAAAACTTTTTTAGAATAACTTATATGTAGGAAGATATGGAAAAGAAAAAACTTTATTTGCACAACTGATATGATGATTTGAGATATGAATGATGAATTATTGGTGAATTATGAAAGGATTTAATAGTTTAGGAAGTAATGAAGAATAAGCAGGGCACTCAACTTGTGAAATATGCTACGAGATGACACTTTAGCTCCGACACTGCCCAGTGATGATCACGGCCGCGGTTATATCTCCTTAAGTGTAGATAATTTCTTGTTTATACTATTTTTTCATGCTTGCAAACGTGTAACAGAATAAAGCAGCTGGTACGTAAGGCGTTGGAACTGCTTGGCGAAGTCTCAAATTCTATCCTTCCGCGGGTTTTCCTTGAATTCTCATTGGTCATCCCCCACTATTTTAGTTCCCCAGCTGTATACCAGGCGGCGCCATGTAGATATAAGGGTAAGAATCGACGCTTGCCATATAGTCTCATCATCCGACAACACCTTCTGTGTTAATAACAAGCGGACACTCCCTCGGGAGTGCCGCTAGCACCCTATCCTTCTCTAAGGATGGGGTCGCATCCGATGAAGGCTTAGGGGCCACAAGGCCAAAGCCAACCGGGTGGTGTTTAGTGCGTAACCTACGGGAGTCCCACATAACCAGAGCAGCCGGCTGCCTGGTATGCATAAAGCATTCACCACCCCCCTCCCCCGCTTTCCGGAGGGTAGCCCACGTACCATCTCTGGGCGCAAAAAAAAAAAAAGGTTGCCATCATTGGCGATTTGTTTTTCATAACAGTCAGTCGTGTTTAATTCGTGCATAGTACGTATCTATTAAACTTAGATAGAAGTTTAAAACATTTTTTAACGATTTTTGTTGTTCGTTTTTAAAAGTAATACAGTTTTAAATATGAATAAAATTCTCCGGAATCAGATTCTTCCTCTTCCGGTTTGAGTTCTCATAATGTCGGTGCGGTTGAAATCGAAGTTCACGAGCAGCAACCATGATCTCCGAAAGCGCCGCCAGCTGGCGTTGCATGTAATCCCCGCCGAGTGCACTTCATGTGCACGTAGTGGAAAAAGGCAGAAATAAATCGAAGACTCCTTACATTATTTGGCTCAACAGGTAAGTGATATACAAGATTACATTTCAACCAACTTATCATTCTAGTGTTTATGTGCCCGTACGGGAGGAAAATTTAGATATTGAATCGACGGATATTAGGGGTGAACGATATACTCGAGAAGATTGTGCAAAAAGTTCAGAACAGGTTTGTGAATTGCCCATCGGTTTAAATTTTTCGCTGAATACCGTGGCTCTTCTTCTTCAGGTTTTACCTAATCGGAATTCAATGACAAAGTTAAACCTTATGATAAATTCTCTTCCCTTTTTGTAATTGAGCCCGGTTTCGCCGCCATTACACAAGCTTTGGTAATACAAAATGAAGTCGTACGAACTGCATTTAGACATGATTGAATGGGAAAATATTTCGGCCAAATTATTGCATGAAAAATTGGACGAATTTTTAGTGCAAGGCAGTTTTCAGAAAATTAACAGCAATGTATTGCAATTGCCATGTGTTCATAGGGCCGAAATTGCGCAACAGAGGCGTGATAATATCTTGCGTTTCTTGAAAGATATTTTTTCTTAAATCCAATCTACGTAAAATTCCACCTATCAGCGAAAACCTTTTTAACTAAGAATCACTTTCTTTTGCCATTGGAAAAACTGGGGGTATTTGTAAAACTTTGTAGCCACTCCGAGCGCCGACCCAAAACAAAGCTACTGCGCTAGGACAGCCTAAAATGTAGACTCAGGTGATTCATAGGCATGCAACAAAACTGCTGCGCAAGCATAGCCCTAAATGCAGGCTCATGACATTCCTAGTCATGCTTCTTCGAGTTGGAGAATGAGAATGGCCAACACGTTTAATTACAATTACTCTTATTTCGATTCCATAAATAGGCCGTCAGTTCAAGGCACCTGGAATCCTTACAACAGTAATCAAGGGTGCGATCATCGCCCCGTTTATAAATCATGGAGCCAACAAGTAAAGCCTTTTCGTCAAAAATCAGATCCACAAAATTTTCATGGCTTCCAAATGTACTCGAACTCAAGTAAAGGTCCAAACAAAATATCCGCTCAGACAGGATCCCGTAGACTATCAAAAAGTGCTGCCCCATTTCGAGCAGGAAGATAAGTGGAATTTCTGGAACAATGACTACTTCTGCAAGCATGTCGAACCATAACAAAAATAGTACAAAACGTTCGCATTCTATTTTTAGACAAGCCGTCATTAATAATACCGGACAAAGCTTTTCAAACGCCTATTTCGGTAGAGATGAACGTAATTATAGACTAGTTGACAAAAATGAAAGTTTTGGAGCCAGCACACTCAGGTCCATATTTGTGTCGATGATATTTTTAGCACCAAAAAGCGACGGTTCCATGCGTCCGGTTTTAAATTTACGGAACCTAAATCATTAAGTATTTGTGAACAATTTCAGGCTCATAAATCTACACGAGTACAGAACTTTTTACATCCAGGAGGATGGTTAGCCAAAATAGATTAACGCAATGCATACTTTCATCTACCCATTTACAAGGCGCATCGATGTTTTCTCAGAATCATATATAGAGGTCGCCTTTGGCAAATGATGTGCTTCCGAACTGGATAGCATAGATTCTTCGCCAGAAAGGTATGCGAACTGTCGTATATCTAGACGATTATCGATTTGTTTGTCAGGACCTTCGTCACCTACAACATCAAATCAAACAAACCACGAAAATTCTAAAACTGCTAGACTGGCAAATAAACTTCGACAAGAGCTGAGTTGGTGGAAGTTCAATCTAATTCGGTTCTCGCTCCTTCACTATCCTCCCATGTCGGACTACCTAGTAACAGACGCCTTGAAGTTAGTATGAGGAGCTCAACTGAACGATTTACAAATGTCGGGTTTTTGTACCGCAGAAGAAGTGACTTTGCATTCTAACCTGAAAGAAATGCGGGCTGTTTGGTACGCCCTAAAAGATCGCGGTCTCCACCTTGTCGCGTCATCATTGTTAATAGAGAGCGGCAACATAACGGTAGTCTTACGCCTGCAAAAGGGAGGGAGAACAAAATCAATACCTTTGATGGAAATAACATAAAAATTTTTTGGTCTGCTGGATCAGTTCAGTATTCGTATTCAAGTTGCTTACATACCTAGCCGTTACGGGAAGCCGATCAGCTATCACGATTAGCTCATCCACTAGAATGGCATCCCCCAGATTACATCAGTGATTTTTACAAAATGGGGCCTTCCTGTAATAGGCCTGTTTATCTCATTAAAAGCTTTTGTAGTTCCAGTTTATGGCACCCTATCATCAAATATATCTTCACGACGCATTCAGTCGAGAATGGTACTTTCCATAGGCGTGGATATTCCCACCACTATTTCTGATACTTCGGGTGTTACGACACCTGAATTCGGCAATAGAAATTTGTTTAGCTTCACGATGGTCTTCTGGCGTCCAGATCAGACGAATCGCGCATTAAATCCTTCATTCACCATACGGAACTTGGATTGGGTTCTGATAGAACACAACAACGAACAAACTGCCTCCCGTAACACAGGACATGTATCTGAAGGTGTGGAGCTGTGGGGTGGGTAGAATCTTTACTGGGATGGTCAGAGAGGCAAAAACAATTCTTACGAAAAAGTTGGCGTAATTCTACCGTCAACACCTACTCTCCTGGGCTAAAGAAAATTAGTTTCTGTCATTCATCCCAGTGGAGCTGTTTTTGCTAGATATCTTGTAGAGCTATTAAAAGTTCAAGGACTCTCGTACAAAACCATTTTACTGTATAAATCCTCTGTATCGGTTTTTTTTGCAATCCATTTGGATTCTGTATTACCAGAAATCCGTTTAAGTTCCCACGTGCTAGGGAAGCAACCCTTGAAAGTTATATAATTATAATAGTAAAATTGTAACTAACAATAAATCAACAAAAGCTCCAATATGCGATATAGACGTGTTTAGAAATTGGTTGCAAAATAACTTACCAAATCCAAATAACTTATTTGAATATTCCACCCGGGCAGCAGTGTTGTTATTGTTATGCTCAAGTCGTCGTGTGTACTGTCTTACTTTACTGAATATCTGAAAGGGGGCACTATTTAGATATTTCAATGGTAATAATGGGCCTTATTATCGAGTAATCAAATCGTGTCAATAACTTTTTTTTATTATGTGTTTGTGTTATGAATATTTTATATTTATGTTTTACAATTGGACTGAATATTTATGCATTATTTTAGTTCCTTTATTTCTTTGTAATACGATGAGTTCCAAAGTGTCGACCCTCTTGTCGCTTACGGACCTTCAAAGGGTTCACGTTAGCAACAAAAGTATTTGGTTAACCTGTAAATGGGGGTCTACGACAGTAGATCTCCTTTAAGTAGGTCGTAAACTTTTGTCTAGTCATGAATAGAATATTTTATATACTCGCATAATACTTTAAAACGGAATTCAGTGTTTTCATACATTTTTATTACGATTTTCATACAAAACTACTATCCAAATTTCCGACAATTCCCTTGGATTTTCCAAAAAATAAATTTATATTTAGCCTATACAAATCGTGTACCTAACAGTTGCAAACACTACAAAAAAAAATAAGCGAAATTGGTCACACCGTTTACAAGTGATGAAATTTCATACAAGGGGTTGATTTTTATTTATCTGGAATAACTATCTATGAAGTTAATATTTAAAAATATAAATTTTAATGAATAATCTATTGGTTGTTGGAAGCTTCGTTCGTGTACAGGTTAAGGGTATAAAACTCTTTAATCGCTATTAATTATAGTCTGTGTCTAATCTTTAGTTAGCTTAAACTCCAACTTTATCTGTGATCGTGTGTATTATTTTAAGTAGGCCAATATTATTATACTACGGTAATGTAAAAGCGTAAAACATGTCGATCAAGTTGCAGAGAAAAACATGCGGTAAACAGAAAGTTTACCTAAAATGGAATTACATGTTAAGTGGTACACGAGAAAAAAAATTTTGGTGAGCCATGGCGTAAAGCCAAAAAACATTAAAAATTCAACTATTGTATTTTTCGCATGTTGTGTATTACTGAAGGTGTGTCAATAAGATTAAATAGAAATCAACCAAGACATGAGACTGAAACCTGTAATTTTTCTTGTCGATATGCACCTATGTCACGTCCTTCATGTTTACATGACTAACTGAGTGAGAATCAACAATAAAGTATAGGTCATCCAAGAAATTATGACTTACCTTCATAATACCACACTCGGAAAACTCGGCTTTTTTTTTAATTAAAGTATAGATCCACAGATTTTTCGTCCGTGCCTTTTTTAGTGTTTTCTTAAATTTTTTGTTTATGCTACGACGCGAACCCTCGTTGATGCCACACCACTTGTACTGCAGCTTTCACCGTTCGGCTTTACCGGTGGGCGAGAGGTTGCCTCAGCGTATCGCCCCATCGTGATGCTTGATAAAGCTGACAAGCTATTTGAACGTATCATAGCTAGTCGACTCATCAGGCATCTTGGAGAGGTGGGCCCGAACATATCGGACACTCAATTTGGATTCCGAGGGGGCAGGTCGACTATCGACGCAATTTTGCGCGTCAAGGCCCTCTCCGAGGAGACAACGGCTCAGGGCGGGGTGATGGTGTCTTTAGACATTGCTAATGCCTTCAACACCTTGCCTTGGACCTGTGTCAGACAGGCACTGAAATATCATAACGTGCCTCTCTACCTTCGCCGGATTGTCAGCGCTTACCTCTCTGAAAGGAACATTTGCTACCCAGGGAGGGGAGGACGCATATGCACTAGGGAGATGTCGTGCGGTGTTCCACAGGGTTCTGTCCTTGGGCCACTTCTGTGGGACATCGGTTACGACTGTTGAGCAAACGGGTGTTGAGGAGTGCCCTCCTCCCGGGTGCGGATATGATGATACTCTAGTCACGGCCCGGGGGGGGGACCTTTGAGGTAGCTGCTCGCCTTGCTACTATGTCGGTGGCACAGGTAGTTGAGAGGATAGAGATGTTGGGACTCCGTGTGGCTCTAGAAAAGACAGAAGCCCTCTGTTTCCACGGGCCTCGGAGGGCACCGCCACCGGGTTCCCACATACTCATTGGTGGGATCCGTATCGAGGTCAGGCCTAGCATGAAATATTTGGGACTCGTCCTTGATAGCCGCTGGAACTTCCGTGAGCATTTTATGCGTTTGGCTCCTCGGCTTATGGGAGTAGCCGCGGCTTTAAAGCGGCTACTGCCCAATCTTGGGGGACCAAACGCAAGCAGCCGTCGCCTCTATATCGGTGTGGTGCGGTCCATGGCCCTATATGGGGCCCCCGTGTGGATGGAGACCCTATCGGAGAGGACCATCGCCCTCTTGCGAAGACCTCAGAGGGTGATGGCCGTTGGGGTCATTCGCGGGTATCGCACCATCTCGTATGAGGCGGCGTGCGTGTTGGCGGGGTGTCCTCCCTGGGATCTGGAGGCCGAGATCTATGCATCTATGTACTGGTGGCGCTCGGACCTCCGGGCCAAGGAGGAACAACCCCTGCCAAGTGAATGGAAAGCTCGAAAGTTTCACGCTCGGCAGGCCATCATTGCGAAATCGAAGGAGCGGCTAGCCCAACCAAGGGCCGGCAACTGGACTGTTGAGGCTGTCCGTCCAGTCCTCGAGGATTGGATAGACAGGCGGCATGGGTCCCTAACCTTCCGACTGGTACAGGTGCTCTCCGGGCATGGATGCTTTGGAAAGTACCTGTGCCGAATAGTCGGAAGGGAACCGACTACCATGTGCCACCACTGCAGCTGCGTCGAGGACACGGCGCAGCATACGCTGAAGGATTGCCCAGCATGGGCCAGCGAACGTCGTGAACTCGTCGCGGCTGTAGGAGACGACCTCTCGCTAGCAGGTCTGGTGAAAGCCATGATCGGAAGCGAGGACTCGTGGAGAGCGGGGGTTACCTTCTGCGAAGTTGTAATGTCGCAGAAGGAAGCTGCGGAGTGGGAAAGGGAAAGGACAAGCAGGCTCCCGATCCGCAGCAGGAGAGTGGGGCGTCGGAGAAGGATTTACCACGCCCTCCTCCAGCCCCCATAATTGAGGCCTAGGCGGTGGATACGGGGGTATCCATCGCCGCGGATATAGGCCTCGAGGAGGCGCGCGCAGTGTTCTCGTGCGTCCCCTTCAAAGCAGAACGGATGGAGGAACTCCAGCTCCATCGCATCACGAAGGTTCTAACGTTGTCGGGGCCGCGGAAGAATGCGAAAGCGTGCCCGTAGCCCCGACATTCAGCTTTGAGAGGAACACCGTGGGGTTTTAGCCGGTAGGAGTCCGGCATAACCCTTTGTCGCCCCCGCGTCTGAAGGGTATCCATGATGGATTTCCCCACGAAAAAAAAAAAAAAATCGAGACATTTACAGTTTAGGTTTACTTAATACTATAGGAAATCTATTACTATATATATATATATATATCGCTGTAAACCGCAGAATGTAAACTGAGGCTCCATCCGGCGCCACTCCACTAGCTAGGCTCTGTTGTAGCACGATGTTAGTCGAGTATCGTTTCACGTTTATACTAATGACATCTCCGACATATATATATTTCTTAAATCTAGTAGCCTAATTGTTGTTCTTCACGGAGGCTGTTAACGCCTTCAAGTCTTTGGCGTGGTCTATCGCCTTTGGGTCCCTGTTCCAAATTGCCATTGAGATGTTGTAGTCCCCTAGTCTCTCGTTGATAGCATTCATAGCCCTTTGGATGAACTGGGCTTTGGCGTCATTGCTGCAATCGGTGTAATATGTGCAGCTGATGGTATGAGGCGATATTGCCACGACAGCGTGGGGGACGCTGTTGTGCAATTGTAAGCGCTGTGCTGATGTGCACACAAGCCCTACCGTCTCATACGTCCTTGTACCTGTGCCTCATGTATGGTCAGGATTCTCGATCCGTCACCCCTGCCGAGGCCCTCGCTCTTCAAACTCTCTTTTTCAGCTGCACCAAGGGGTGCTTCAACGCAAACGCGGTGCGGATGAGTATATGCCGCTGTAGACTTCACTAAGTGCGTAGGTTACGTCCAATGGATTCCTGTAGGTGCACAACAGTTCCTGGCCTATTCCTACGGAGCGACTTGGGCGATTATAGAGCAGCTCGAAGAGGTTGTTGTGCTCTATGAATGGGAGTTGGTGGATGTCTCCGACGAGCAACACATCCATCGCACTAGTGAGCTTTATTGCCATCACGATGGCCCCGAAGTGGTTCATGGGATCTTCATCGACCAGCAGTCGTTCGTGTTTCCTTTTTGAACCATTCACTAGTACTGAGGCCATTGTGCGCACCCTTTTTTTGGTGTCCGATCCGGGGCGGTGGGCAAGTCTCTCTTGGAGATTCCTCATTGCCTCCGCTGTTTTAGTTATTAAGTCCTTCCCCTCTCGAAAGTGATTCACAATCCAAGTGGATTTACCACAGCCCGGCACCCCATTGACCCATGATAGATTGGGTATTTCCCAGCTGTCTTTCGGTATGCTGTCCACCAAGGCCAGGATCCTGTCGTTTAACATGATCCTGGTGCATCAGGCGATCACTACAATGGGGTCGTTTGAATTTTTTTTCAGCCAATCCGCCTACTCTCCTCTTCATCCTTAACGACGAAGCCTCTGGTTGTGCAGTAGGCTGCCATATGACTTCTCTCTTCTTCTCGTCGTCTTGGAGGAAGAACTGTAGGATTTCATCACGTGTCCTTCTGTTGTCCTCCATTGTCGCTACTGTCATGACTTTGAACTCAAGAAATGCGTTTATTAGTTGGTCCAGAGGGGTCTTTGCGTCCCGGAGATTAGGCGGCTTCACCAGCCCCTTTTCGAATTTTGTTGTAGTAGCCTTTGGTTGATGTGAATCACTTCTAGGAGTGCTTTTACTAAGCTCTTGCTGAATTCGCTTAAAATAATATAATAAATAATAATATAAATAGCAATATTAGAAAATAGAGAGAGGGTAGGATGCTAAATAAGAAAAAGCTTACTATTGGTCAAACCCTGCTCAACAATGGGGCTTATTATCAGGGGGCTGTTGACCCCCTTCAAGAACTGCTCCTGCATGGAGGGTTCCCTCAAGTCCCAAACTCCTCACGACGTGGCACGCGCCCGTATTGGCTGCGCGCCGAAGATGTTAATGAGTGGAGTTCTTAATATTCTAACATCTATCAGTGAAAGTGTCCTGAATATCTATTTTAATAAACAAATGTGTATGATACATTCACTGTTCTTCTGGTTATGAGTGAGAAATAAGGTGTACCCAACGTAAATAGTAATATCACTATGTTTAAGGACGACTCATTTTTTATTCAAAGCTTTTCTTAACGGACGTTTTTAAGCGCAGAAACATCAGATTCCAGGTTTAATTCGAGTAATAAAATTTATATAGCTTTTGCGAAATTGAGACGATGCAGCAATAAAAGTTATTTTGCTCAGTAAGTATCGATATCGAGTTAGAGGTGCTTCAATTATAATATTGATAGAGAACATACTTATATTTACACGTAAGGCGTTAAATGCTGCAATTTATAGTTAACAAAGTATACATTTAGTAATGCACGATGATTTACAAAGTTACGCTTCATTTGGCGCATTTGAATAAAGATGAGAGTGAATTTTTGCGATGTGCGCGTACATTGATCTCAATTAACATAATAAGGTTAAGAGCGAAATGTCCTCGGGCTTGTTAATAATATAATTAATTATTATAATATTCGTTTTAAAAGCTTTTATAACATCGAATCCTAGATACATCGATATAACTAAATGTGACATCTATCATCTTAATTTAATCTAGACAGAAGTATTATGTTACGGCGGTTAGTTGTTACTTAAAAATTACTTTTATTTTTTACTATCAAATGCCCTCGCTTCGCTTCAGAAAAACCACAAAAATCACCTGCATTATTTTAGGACTGGTTTTTTTCGTTCTGTTAATTAGAAATGCATGTATTAATTTGCAACTTTTTTATTTATGGGCGGATTGAGATGAAACGAACTTTAAATATTAAGTGATGCTTACTGCAATACACTAGTGAAAACCAGGAGGTAATCAGTTAAGCCGTTTCTGAGATTAGCGCGAACAAACGCACATACAAACAGACAAAAATTCAAATATCTATTGTTTTGTGTTCTATTGTGTTAATAAAGGCCCTTAATAGTGTTTTTTCTCATATATCGTTCCTGTACAGAAAGCAATCAGTTAGAATTTTATTATATGTATATATAAACTGCAGTTTTTTTTGTACCTATCTTTCGATACCTGTCTTTCGATCTATGCAAGTTCGTTTTTTTAAAATATCCCTATTTAAGTTTTATTGCAGTGCCAGTAATATTCAATTATTTATTATTACTACAGGTTATAAGTATCTTTAATACTATTTGTATTAAAAGCCGATAAACGGGTGATATGTGATAGTATGTGGTCACTGCCGCCCACGGACATAAGATACACTAAAAGTATCACCGACCTGTGTATTATATTTATTTGATCTTTTTATCGCAAGATTTCTAAGAAACAAAGAGCAATTGAGTACTATATAAAAAAGACGCTTTACGAAAAATGAGATTGGAGATCTAAAATCTGAAGTTTTAATAAGAAGTCGCTGTGCACATAAATATGTCACGACGCCCAGGTGACTGAGGGTCTATTCTCGCGCTTTTGAGATTATTTCATTTCAAATATGTGCGGTAGAAATTATTACGGGCAAAGACAAACTAGCTAACTTGTGTAATACGATAAACACAATAACTGTGTGTACAAATTGATCTGTTCATTATCATCGCTAGAAATGAAACGATGGATGCAGCGAAAAAGTTATAAGCTTCATGTTACGTATCAATTTTTGTGAATTTTATTGTTATTGTAACGTTCAAACGATAAAAAAGAAAATTTATTAAGCATAAAGTTGAAAAAAAGGGAAAGTTTAATACTAAAAGTTAATACTAAATGTTAACAGGAAAACCTAAATGAAAATCCTTAGTCTAAATATTCGCCAATAACGAAACTTCTAGATAAATTCGCAGTATCTTACGCAAATGGTTGAACCCTATCCCAAGCAATCGGATACAAACGTATGACCCGTTTTATTCATTTTTATTGCCTTTATTTGAAAGACATAACAATATAAACAGAAGGCGTTTTTCTTTTACATTCATTCGCATCGCTCGATGTAATATGGATACTGACGGAATTGATCCCCTGTTCTGTACTGCCTTCTTTTATTTCATGACCGCTATCAAACCTCGTCGCTTTCCCGGACATTTTACTCGACGTTCTAATGTTACAGGGGTGCATAAATTACTCCAAAGTACACCTTAGTTTTCGGCAATGACTCTGTCCATGTCGGTTTAAATCTGAATATAAGATTTAGTGTTGACAGTTACTTAATGAAAGTTAAGTCTTAATCGTAATTAATAATGCATGTATGTATTTATTTCTTGCACAAATCAATATAATGCACAATTGCATACCTAAGTATGCAATTACACCACCATCTAAATGGTGGTGCAATGTCTTTGCCTACAGTCAATACTGAAGAAGCAGATAAATTAGGTATAGCATGTAATCCTTGACGTATTATTAGTGCTCCTGGTGTGCATGGGTTGCGATCAGCATTTACCATCTGGTTCTTTGCCAGCCAATTCCTTAAAAACGCGAGTTCCGCTTTTTGTGTTCTAGAATTTGCCAAGAATATCGTAGCCGAAGTTACGAAGAGCAACTTGGTTGTATTATGCGTAATTGTTGATTGTTTCTACTTTCAGCAGAGACCTAATGTGAAAGCCTGTTTCATACCTTTTTGATATTGACAGTTTAGGATACCTAATGTAGATGTCGTTTAATTCAACACGTGTTGTAAGTCGTATCCTTACGTATCGATCGACTCGATCGATCATATCAATTCTGGTGAGAAATTTTATGTTGTTCTCCTAAGATGTTCGATTAACAGGATGGTGATGGATGGGTGGTAGTGGGGCTAATGATATATACACACGAATGAGAAGTGCACTCGGTGCAGTTACTATTTTACCCTGGATTTTTTATATATATTTTTAACTAGCTGTGCCCGCGACTTCGTCCGCGTGGAATTTAACAAAAAAGTTATTTAGTAGAAATAAAAGTAGCCTAAGTTACTCCTTAGTACATCAGTTACCTTCCAGTGAAAGTCCCGTCTAAATCGGTCCAGCCGTTTCAGAGATTAGCCGGAACAAACAGACAGACAGACAAAAATTGTAAAAAATGTTATTTCGGTATATGTACCGTACATATATTCATATGCATGTAGTAAAAAGCGGTTATTTTAATATTACAAGCAGACACTCCAATCTTATTTATTAGTATAGATGTTAAAATTGGATGGTGACCTGATATATGAAATGTTGTAAAGTATTTATGTAACTGCGAAATACAGGGTTTAGTGAGCTCATCTTTGAACTTTCTGAACTTAAACTAATACATTGGAAGGCTACTAAAGGGCAAGGGACCGACGTAATCCAAATTATATCCATCTTAGGGCCGAGGTCGAATCAGGATCAGGTATTTCGAGCGAACGGACACTTAACGAGCTCATGTAAATTCGTGTTGGGTTACAGAGAACCTCAGTCTTCGATTTGTTCAAAAAATGACTTTGTGACTAATAACGTACATGAATACGGCTGTGAATTGAAGTTGGTTTCATTTAGATTCTAGCTGAGTTAGACATCAATTTAGTCTGCACATTTTCTACTGGAGCAGCGTGGTTGAACAATTTTCAAGCCAATAGAATTATGAAGAGGGATATTTTCCTTGTAAATGAACACTCGTGGCTTTAAACATCTTTGTTTTAATTTGGAGTCAAGGAATCAATAATAATACTTTTTGCTTCGAATAACAACAAAAGATAGGTTATTGTGAAATCCTAGCGGCTAAAATGTATTTCTCTGGAAGGAATATACCAAATACCACATTAACATTTTCCATATTGGCTTGCGTTTTCAAATATCGATGCTATGTAATGTTACGTATTTTTATTTCAATAAAACAGCGTAGCGGCTCAAGGATTCAGTATTTAATTAATATATAACATTATAAAATCCAAAAAAAGTATTGCAACTAAAGTATTGCAGTAAGCATCACGTAATATTTAAAGTCCGTTCCATTTAGATCCGTTCATTAATAAAATTTTATAAATTAATATAAGTATTTTTAGGTCACAGACGAAAAAACAGTCGCAAAATAATGCAGGTTCTATTTCTAGCGTAAAGTAAGCGTAAGGTAGTTTTTTTAGAGAAAATCGAGGGTGGTTTTCTAGTATTAAATATGAGTCAATTGAACATTATATATTTTTAATCTGTCATGAATGAATGAGTTCTAGAATATTGCTATTCTCAATTTATATAAATATATATTTATTTATTTATTTAATAGCATTTATATAAAATATAAATTAATATAAACTATTATATATATTTTGGTTGGAATATTAAGAAATCAAATATATATCTATATACTAATTATTCTTGAAATAAGAGATTAATTCGATTCAAATAATTGTAATGTCTCATAACATTTGCAACTATTTCTTCCTTCCAGGATTGTTAAATGAAATTATAATGTACTCATACTGTGTAGGCGTTAAGGCATTACAATAAATTTCTTTTTCTAACAGTGTTGTCGTTGCTAGACGTTGATAAATGAATAAAATCCATTTATTAGAGTGTATACGACGAGCACCAGGATTTCCATAAATTATACGAGACTATGAAGTACAAAATAGATTAAAGTCGAAATAAAAATAATTTTATTCACGGATACATCCGGATGTAGTTCATTTTTAGTGAAAAGCGTATCTGGGATCTGAAAGAAAATATATAATCTGGTACAAATTCGATTATTTTTTGCGCATACAAAAATATTTATTTTTGGAGAATTAATCTAGCCTGTATAACTATTTAGCAAAATGAAAAAATTAAAATTATTGTAATAAAGAGGCAAAAAAAATATAGAGAAAGGTAGGATTAAATAAAATTTTGACCTTATGAGCGCTTTTATATTACAAACCAAGATATATTGCGTAGATTGTTAGTTGATTATTAAATAATTATATTGATTTCGATATATACATAGATGACTAATTGGTGTGGTCATTATAATAAGAAAAACTAACTCACTATTACTATAGAATTATTATTTAGAAACAATATTTAAGGCATATTTAAGCACTAAATACGAATATTAGTACTAGTTAAAGTTATAACTATAAATTTTTACAAACATGAATCACAAGATGCTACCTTTCGTATGCAAGAATTAATTACCCTTTGTAAACAATCAATTGTATGTTTAAACTTCTATGATTTGCAGAAATAAAAATCCTATGGTTTATGCTTAAAACAGTGACAGGATTGCAGTGATGTATGACATTAATTGCACAACAGAAAATTCAAAGTAGTGTTTGTGTATAAACATGGTAAGAATCATAAGAAAGTTATAAAATTGTCTTCAAAGACATTTACAAAGATTGAAAAATTTTGGTACTATGTGGGTTACGTCAAAAGTTCAAAACAAACGACACACTGTTGTAATAAGGTAAAACATTACAAAACACAAAAATTGGAAAATTGGACTAGTTTGTTTTTACCGTACTATACGTTTGGATTTAGAGAAGTGCCTGGTATGCGTCGCAGGAGGAGGTGATGGAGTACAGGTTCTAGTAAGCGCCACATTACCTTTATGATCGCTATTTACTGGAAAGTATTCAAGGTCCTGCTCAGAGTATAAATGAACCCTGGAACCGTCCGTCAGCTTAGCAATAAGATAGTCATCCAGAGTCCAACAGTTTCTCATTCCTAGCTTCTCACGTGCATACAGAGTCTACCATTGACGAGTGAAGAATTTACAAACTATAAAAGATGTACTTTTGAACGCAGTCTTCCTACTCCAGACCGCCGAGCGATGTCCTAAGTTCTAGAAACGAATAAGGACGGGGCGACATTTGCCTTCAACCAAACTTCCTAAACGATAGCAAGCTTTAAACTTATCAGCTACCAGATCAGCTATACCAAGCTCCTCACGAAAAAGCATGGATACATAATCTTATAGGCTGTTCTCAAGCACTTCAGGAATGCCATTTATCAGAAGAAACTTTCGGCGATGTCTCATCTCGGCAACGTCAGTGATTTTAGCCAACTCAGTTATTTATTGCCGACGAAAATTCAATAAAGCCCAAACATTAAACTTGAAATCGCTGAACTTCTCTTGTAAACGGTTTAGTGTGGTACTATTATTGGTCTCAGTTGCCTTGAAGTTGGACTAAAATTAAGAAATTTTCTAATAAATGTAGAATAAATGGTTTGCTGAGTTTCCAATAATACAATATTTTGTAAAAGATTATATTGTATTCCACATGTGCCTACTATCTCCGGTCCATGTGGAGGTGCTGTATGATCTAGATTCACAATAACTCCCCATCTTGGTCTCTGTTGGCCTTGGGGTGGAGAGTGTGTTTATACTGCGACACCGGTGCAGGACGGACTGGGATGGTTTCCTACGCAGGATGACGTACGTCATGTTTACAGGCCCACTGTCGACTTCCAAGTGGGTGGAGGAGGCCGCTCAGGTTTTCACTGCCACTGTGCAGGATGTATTGGCAACCTCCACTATCAAGAGCCAGATCACAGTGGGTCGCTTGGAAATTTTACCAGCTCACCTACGCGACATGATTCATGAAAAGCGTAGATTACGAAAGTTATGGTCGCACATTCAATACTCCAGGATCAAGCATGACCTCAATGCATTGGCTGAAACATTGACTGCTGAGATGAGGGAGTACAGTGGAGTCGCCTGGGAGAAGCCTCTCGAAAAGGTCGGTGAATCGAACCTTACTCTCCACCACCTCAGTAGACAACTGACTCTCGTCAAAGTACCCATTTGTCCACTTTTTACCAGGAATGACAGAGCGGAGGTATTTGCAGAGTACATGGAGGGGCTGCTGTCGCCGAGTAACCTGGGTATATGTCAAGAAAGTACATGACCTCACAACGGTGTAATACCGCCTCTCGAGGGGACTGCGTTTATTGCGTCTTCTGAGATACACAAACCTGACACCGACAATGTTACTGAGAAGGGCCGTCTTCGCTTTGATACGGCTTTATCGTTATAAAGTATACCGTTATATACTCTGCACGGGCTATTTACCGACCACCTGGATGTTGGGGAAGTTCATAGTTCCCCCGAAGCTGGGTAACAATCGTCGTTACCCGGCTGACTACATCACACTTCTTTTGAAACTAGTGAAGCTTGTTGAGCGGCTGGTGCTAAAATGCAGAATGCTGTCACTTAATACAAGGGACGAGCAATATGGGTTTTGATCCGTCCGCTCGAATACGCTATAGCTGACACGGGTGATTCATCATATTTATGACGAGCTTAGCTACGGGCGGCACATGGTCGGTTTTTTCTTGCAAGAAGACATTCAACTGCGTGTGGCATATTGGGCTCGTATACAAATTGATGGAAATATCCATGCTGGTTTTGCTAGTAAGACTGATAACGTAATTTTTAGATGGGAGGTCGTTCGTAATATCGCTTGAGAACGTGACTTCAGACCCCCGTCCTATACATGTAAGTGAACCACAGAGAAGTTCTTTTCGCCAGCGTTGTTCGCTTTTTATATTAACGACATTCCCACTCTTAGAGGTGGCCACTCTTAGAGGTGGAGAGGGAGCGCAGCCATCTGCGCTGGTTATATGGGACTCTTACTCACTAAACATCAACCTGAAGTGGCTTTGGCCGTGCGGCCTCTAAGCCTTCATCGAATGCGACCCTTTTTTAAGGAAAGAAGGGTGCTAGCGGCGCTCCCGAGGGAGCGTCCTCTTAGGAGTTAACACTGAAGGTGTTTTCTGATGGGGAGATTATGTGTCATCTCATGGATGCCACTAACTGTTGAGGTTTAAGTTTTTGAGTATGGGTTGCCTGTCGGCAGTCCAAGTCAGACGAGAGCTGGTCGGGGGCATCTGAGAGGGCGTTCCTCGGCCTCCGGACTTGATGACCTGTTAGAGGAGGAGCGGTGTAATCCGTTGCTTCACTAATTAACGGATTGGAGTGTTCCTCCGAGGACTTGAAGACGGTTGTAGAATAGCTTTTGAAGACTTGTTGGATTGTGGAGAGTTCTAAATCTCTGTGTAGGTCGACGTTCCTAACGCACCAGTGGGCGTTGGTTGCCTTTCTATAGAAGAGGTTTTGGGGTCAAGCGTCACCAGTGCAGTCGTATTTATAGGAACCGTCGCACAATCACGTGATTACATATTTTTAAATAGGTAGGTTGTATTGAAATTACAATAATGACCTACTGTTTTAGCGTTAGCAAACACAAAATAATCAATTGATGAATTTTTAACCAATTATTTAGAGTAGTCCCAATTATTTCAGTTTTTATAATAGGTGAATCGCTGCAATTGCGCCGATATAATATCATGATTGATATTAGTTATCCG
The DNA here is from genome assembly GCA_003671415.1 of Megathymus violae. Lineage (NCBI taxonomy): Eukaryota > Metazoa > Arthropoda > Insecta > Lepidoptera > Hesperiidae > Megathymus > Megathymus violae. Next base: position 1,374,450 of record PDGT01000034.1, read on the forward strand.
GGAAAAGATTCTTATTAGTACGCAAAAGTAGCAATAAAATGCGACCTGCAAAAGTCATGAGCCGGTCATGAGCAGGTCACCACCTGGTCACTCACATGGAAGATTGATTTGCCTCAGTTGTCAGTTAACTCTTTTCAATCTCAAACAAAAATATTTCAGATCATAAAAGTATTTTACTAGTAAAACAGTAAATAACTGTCCAAAGTACCATTATTTTAAAATGCATTTATTTTCATCTTGACATTGGTAAAATTTGTTAACTTTTATCAGTCATATTGCTGGGAACGAAGTGGAAAACAAGGCAATCAGAACTTCGTGACGGAACTGGAAAACTTTTGTGTTTGTAACAAATTGAGTTTATTGTGTTACTGACAAAAATTATTTGTGTCACTTTAAAAGAATAACATCATGGCAGGTCAATCAGAGATATGATGAAGTTAAGCGTAAACGTATGTATAGAGGAATGTGGCTGTTTTAGAAAAGCATTTCAAAAAAGCATGATGCTAATTTATTTCGTACAAAAGGTCACCAATCAGTAAGACTTATAAATTATAACACGCTTTATATTTCACGGATCAGACTTGAAACGTTTAATTTCGTACAAAAATGATAAGAGAATGAAAATTTGGACTTATATATATATATTTTCAATGTTCATTGAGACAAAAATGGTATATATTTTAAATAAATACACTGGGATCTTACTTTATCCCATTCTTTGTACTTTCATCTTTCTAGAACAGATCAAGTAAATTACTACTATATCTGTACTATATCTACTGTATCTGCTGTATCTACTACTGTATCTGCTACTGTATCTTACTATCTATTCTATGATATTTTTTACTGACTTCAAAAAAGGAGGAGGTTCCCAATTCGTTTGTTTTCTTTATGTTTGTTACCTCAGGACTCCGTTATTATTAACCGATTTGGAAAATTCTTCTTGTTTCAGAGGGTTACTTACTTAAATTTGAAGAAAAAATACCACCCCTAAGGGTGAAAAAATAGGAGCTTAAAGCAAAAAATCCGCCTTGTTCAAATCGAAGCCGGTTTTTTATTACAATATTTTGAGTACACACATAACAGACGGCATCATACTGGCAATACAAAATGCCGCGGCGCGGTTTTGCACGATAAAGCCAATTGAGGTAATGACAATTTTAAATTATTGACGAATTTCAGTTTATTGTAGCTTGACAGTGCACGGTAATAGTGTTAGTAATTATTTTACTAAGTGGCGATGGGGCATTTACAAAAGTGCCTATTTAAATAAAATGAAAGTATTTATTCGAATATGAAAGTATTCGAATTTCTTTATTCGTGGTTAAGGTCAACAGACATTTCTTTTCATAGCAATTTACCCATATTTCATACAATGCTTACGTGTCGCAGAACATTTGGAATATTCAATTTTCGTATAAATAACAAGGACTCGAAAATAAAATATCTCCTGAAATTCTTCAATAATTTTTCACCCTGTCAAACGCTCGTAAAAGATATTGGAAACAATTTGAACGGTATCTTTTTCTCATGGACCTTTGTAGAAATCTTTTATAAAGGAAACGAATTCACACTTTAATAAACATTGTGGATTTACATTCGTAAACCGACAGTATTACATTATGAAACTTACTTTTAAAAAGTTTTGTGTTTTACGACTGCCCATGTTTGACAAGGGGAAAAATCATGCCTTAATTGGGGCAGGATAACATCAATCTACTAATGAAGCAAATTATTTCAAGCTATCTTGGGTTTATATATGAGTATTATAGTTATCGGATGTTGGTTCCAGGGACGTTTTCACATCATCTGGATTATCGTAATCAAGGAGCAGCCTTTTCAATTTATCATTCAACAGTTACGAAAACTAAAACTATCAAAGCCAAACTTTTAAAAAGTTTGTCACTCAATAAATATTTATCATCAGCGATTTTTATATAAATAGCCGACAAATGAGTCACCCGATGGCAAGCGGTTACGGTCGCCCATGGGCACCGGTAACACTAAAGGCATCACTAATGCGCTGCCGGCCAAGACATATGAAGAAAGAAAAAGTAACTAGCCAGGCAGGCTTTACGAAAAGACAATAATACCAGTAATATTAAGTAACTAAAATAATAAACGTTTACACACTCAAATTCCCGCACTAGGATTCCTTCTGTTGCGGGTGGCATGCACAAACACAAATATGACATTACAACACCCATGTTCCGAGAACAAACATTTATCTGTTAAATAAATGTCTGCCCCGGCCGGGAATCGAACCCGGGACCCCGCGCTCGGCAGGCAGGGTCACTACCAATTGGGCTGTGGGGTCGTAAATTATTATTGATTTAATAATAATACTTATAATATAATCTTTACGCGAAACCGTACCACCAAACAGGCTAGTATCTATTGCCTCTTACGATACCATGTTCTGGCAACCCTATTGCATGAGATTGGGGGAGTATTCTAGGCTGCCCTAACACGGCCAAAAGTGATCGTTATTTTGCTACAGTTTATACATACGTAATAAAACAACATCCAATGATTTAAAATATGATATCATCAGTGTTATATTAACGAAAGCAGTACTAAAAAGGTTTTTTATATTGTACATACAATAATGTACGCCTGTGACAGATTGACACAAAATTTCAGCCATAAAATGCTTCCTTAAATTGACTTATATATATACTAGTTGTGCCCGCGACTTCGTCCGCGTGGAATTTAACAAAAAAGTTATTTAGTAGAAATAAAAGTAGCCTATGTTACTCTTTATTACATCAGCTACCCGCCAGTGATAGTTCCGTCAAAATCGGTCCAACCGTTTCAGAGATTAGCCGTTTCAGGAACAAACAAACAGACAGACAGACAAAAATTGTAACAAATGTTATTTTGATATATGTACCTTATAAACATTCATATACATGTAGTAAAAAGCGGTTATTTTAATATTACAAACAGACATTCCAATTTTATTTATTAGTATAGATAGCACGAACATATTAGGCGCCTATTTGCAGCCGGAGGCTGTATACTATTATTTTAGTAGTTGCGCCAGCCATGAAGGCAGTTCGCGGATGTGGTGTTAACGCCGTTCATTAATTCTCTCCGTAAACACCCCCTCCCCGCTGCGTGAGAATGACAGCACTCGTTTGTTAACCCTCAGTACATTGTTGCGAGCTCAATACTATCTATTAGTGCCGTCCACACTGCACTACCGACTGGGTATCTCTTGTCCCCATGAATTAGCACAACAATTATTTGTTAATTTGGATGTTTCACGAAACAAAATGTTCTGCGTGTATATTCTGGAAAACTCCGTGAAATTCATTATAAAATTTACAGTGAAATCACATTTAGGAAGTTAACGATGTTAAATATTCATGTACAGAAAGCGTTCAGTTAGAATTTTATTATTAGTATAGATATAGATGTGTGAAATGAAGTGAACGCTCGATCACAGATTTTTTTAGATAAGTTATGTGACATAATACTCGTATTATATTAAAGAAACACCAAGTTATGTTTCTAGAGTATTATGTAAATATGAATTTTAAAGCGAACACTATTATATTGGATCTGAGATTTGGCAAGGGTCGCCATGTGCACGAAAGGTAACGTTGGCTTCAGTTCTAAAGACGAAGAGAATAGAGAGAAATTTGTTATTGAATACTGAAAAGCTAAGTCACGCTGCAGAAACGTAAAATTAACATTTTTATATTCTAAAGCTCATTATTTGTTACTAATAACAAATAGGCAGTCTGCCATCAATGTGTAAATTGTCTCCCAATCCTTGATAATTAAAAATATTGAGCAGCTTTGGAGGTTATTGATGATAAAAAACTACGCAGGAAAACATATTTTTTAAACATTACAGACATTCTTAGTGTAACTGTAATCTAAATAATTTGTGCATATAGATTTAAGGAGTCCGTATAAAGTGACAGTTTTAAAAGTCTTTATTGTATTAGAAATGATATAAATGTTCGCTTATACAATGGTATCTCGATTGTGTAAGGCTTTCGTTGCATTAGAAACATTAAAATAATACCTACAGACATGAACTTCACTCCTCAAGATTAAATAAACTAAATTTCTTAATGTGTTATCACTAATCAAGATAGTCAGATCTAAAACGGGACATCCTTTGTTCCTTAATAAACTGTCAAAGCACAAAAGAATTCGGAGTTAAGCGTCGCCGGATGTCGTCGCCTCAAATTTAGATCTAACTATAGATAAATATAATATCCACTGAACGGAAGTTCATTTAAAAAGGTCCCACAAAAGTAATCAGGTTGTTTTATGTACCCCTACGAAGAACTCTTCCTTTCACATCATATATTAATGATAAGTATGATGAGCACGCGAGAGTATCCTGCATAAACAATAAAGCATCTATCTACCTAATTACTTTTGAAATATTTAATGAATATCCATTACGAGTGCTTGCCGTGTTGCTCTTACAACACAGTAGTAACAGAAAAAGAAATAAGATGCATATCAGTATCAGTGATACCTACATAAAGGTATTTAAATTTGAATAAGTAATATAAAAAAATAATTTAAGTCAAATCCTTGTTTTCTTACATAATTACAATTAATGTAAATATGTATATATATCCTGCTAAATATCTATACAACATAAATTTCTTTCTTTCCTATAAAACAAAAATGAATTAAGTAACAGTATTGTTCTTCATCGGAGTGCATTGCCATCTATGGAACAATATTAGTACTAAAATTAATGCTAATGGACAAGTTTAATGAACGAATATCGTAGTATCAGTCGAGCTGACAGATATCACAATGAAAGTTTTTGATATTTAGAGAATAAAATTAATTGATTATATTTCATTAATGAATTGATACATAAAAAAAAATGTATTAACATCAAGTGTCATCCACTACAAGTTAAAAAAATGTGTTTATATATGAGTGAATTAATAAAAAGTATTTATTTAGCGACTGAAACTTTGAACTAAATATGTAAATATATATATATATATATATAGGAAGAGTAAACTAATAGCAGGAATTTAAAAATGAACCTTGATTATAATATGCTATGTGCTTTCTAAATATTTTTTAATTCATTAACCATACATCTATGGTAATTTATCTTACTCATTTCCAATAACACTATCATTTCCACACACTACACTTTTTTTCATTAAATGAAACTAAACATTATGGGGCTAAAGTGATAATAAACATTTTATATTTTGTTTACTTTAATTTTGTTCTCTTTTATACACTTTATTTATTAAAGTTGAAACTCACCCGTAGGTGGCAAATCACCGACCGTTTCCGAAGGAGACTCATCCGGAAATTGGGGAGTATCCGGCTACCGGCACGGTGTCATTACTTGTGATGTTCATTGATTTCCTTTAATAAAATTTGCGCAGTGTAGTTATCCTGCATCTCACACTTGCTGGGTTACAAACAGGCACAATTTTTTTCAGCCACGTAGCAGTAGCACTCCTGTCTTTGACGTTTCACAGATGTGTGTGAGTGGTGGGGACCACTAGACGATAGTGCGTTTTTCTTGTCATTATTATAAAAAATTAAGATTAGTATGTAGATAAAAAAAAACTGAAAGATTGAACTACCATGAGAATTCATGTGCTACCGTTATAATAAGATCTATAAAGAAATAAATTGGAAATTTTAATTAGAATTCGCTAACTTGTGAACTTAGTTGGTGGAGGTCTGGGTTTCGTTACAGATCTGGGACGAATGGTCGGTCAATAACAGTGTCGACTGCAATCCCTCGGGATGTCCTCGTTTCTGTATTCTATCCCAATGTTAGTTCAACAATTGTTATGTATATACTCATATTGATGATAAATTTCATAAGTTCATAAATTGTTTATTTCTTTAATGGTGAGTTACATGAGGTACCGTAATAAGCATGCTTGAGACGTATTCCAAACTATAGCTATAATTAATCCGTTTTGGTTTCGTGATCAAAACCCATGAGCTGGTAATTTAAACACCTAGAAATATTTGCATATGTCCATTAATTAATTATCTTCATGGCTGTTACGAAAGGGATGCAATGTGCGGTTACATATTAAGCAGTTTTAGTGTTACCACTTCGTAATTATACCATGTTTTTTCTGTCTACGTTCGTATCAAACTGGGTTTGTATTCACTTATATAAGTCAACGCTTAAATAAATACCCACCTGATATATATATGTACTGGTTATAGACCATATTATATTTTTATTTTATAAAATCAATGACAATATAGTTTACGTATATATCAATGGCACATGACTTTTATTATTTATTCTATTTCCCCTTATTGAATATCATGAACGCGATGGAAAATTAAAGATGACAAGCCTCCTTACAACTGCACAGTACTTAATTTATTATATACTAGCAAATCGACCTCGCTTCGCTTCGGAAAACTAAGCCTTACAATATGACCACATAACATGACCATAGTCCTTTAACTTCCGAGTTCGCGTTATATACTTTTAAAAATACTATGGTTTCTACAATTTTCTTTACGGCGTTTTAATTATGGCCAGTTATTATTAAAATCTAAATAATTCACACAAAGTTCGATAAATTAAAGGAGAAAGATACGAAAATAGGTGCTGATTGAACTTACTACTGCCATGTAACTGAAATATAACATGTGAAATATTTGTAATGTTCAATACATGTGTGAGCAATACTAATGGAATATAATTTTAAAAAATCCTTCAGAAGGTATGGTACAGTGGGGACGTAAAAATACACTGTTAAATGTTATATTATTTCATATCACGATATATTCTCGACACGTAGATTGTTATTGGAGCGGATTGTTGATTGATCTGGAATTTTGGTTCTATATTTCCAATTTGTGCTCATTTGTTATTCCGCCGAATCTGTTGGATTGAAAAATGTCATCGCGGATGATGGACGAGTTTCGTTTGGCAATTTAATGCGGGAATATAGGACGCGCACCTACATACATATGTAGCCGTATCTACCTGTGACAATTGGAACGCTCTGCGTCCGGTGTCCGTCATCATACTTACTATATTGTACGATGTATTACATTTTAATGTTTGGTTGGAAAAAACTTGTAGCATTATTTCAAGTACCGTCACGCTGTACACGTATTATGTATTGTTTTTTTTTATTTCCATTATTCATGGAAACATAAATCTTTATACCTACTATGTTAATATAAATTAAATCGTATATGTTCATATAAAACAAACGCAAAGCATCCTATATTAAAAATATATTAAAAAAATATGTAAAAAAATATGTATATAATATATTAAAAAGATATGTTTAGGGCACGATTTATTAATCTATCTATACATATGATAAAATTCTAACTGATTGCTTTCTATACATTATAAGAATATTATAAGGGGCCTTTATTGACGCAATAGAACCCAAAACAATAATTGTTAGATTTTTTTTTGTTTTGTGTGTTTGTTCGCGCTAATCTCAGAAACGGCTTTACCGATTTCGTTCTGGTTTTTACTAATATATTGCAGTATGCATCACTTAATACTTAAATTTTGTTTCATTGCAATCCGTCCATAAATAAAAAAGTTATCAACTAATTTAAAATAATGCGGGTACTATTTCTTAGCGTAAGGCGTAGTTTTTCCGAAGCGAAGCGAGGTAAGTTTGCTAGTATTCTATATTTCTTTGAAGTCAGTTGTAATAAATAATAAATATTTTCTTTTTCGCTTTTGTATCTATTTACAAAATATTACATTGTTATATCCTTTGTTCGTGTTCACGTTTCTGTAGGCCATACAATACGGCTAGTGAAAATGGACTCATCGTAAGGCTTCTCTACCAAGAACAATACAAGACAAACAATATATTGTGGGCCCAGCTAATAGCAAATTGCCTTTGTCATCTGCTCTCCGTCCATGCAGATAACATTACGATAGAGCTTAAATGTAAACACATTAAAGGTATCTGAAGGTCAATATTAATTTAGTTAGGGATTTTTAAAAATCTAAACTGTTAATGTTTGTAAGGTCCATTGACCAACACATAGTTAATTTATTGAGATAAGTATTAGGATTATAAATATAATTATTGTTATTATTTATATTTATTAGTGTTTATTATATTTATATTTATTATTATTTTTTATATTTCATATTGGGTAAATTTAATAATAAAAACATTGAAAAATGAAATTAAAAAACATTATTGTACGTTAAGCAGCGGCGTGCACAGGATTATGACACTGGTTATGCGGCGGAGTACTCGGTCACAAAAACTTTTTCTTTTATAGATTTTTAGCATAGGCACAGCCACGCGACGGATCTCTAAGTCGGAAACCATGCCAACAGAACAAGTCTTAGATGCAGTACTATTCATGTACATCTTCTACGGCAACGTAGACAAAACAGCGATCGATCGTTGCGGCGGAAGAAATTCTAATAAGTAAAATAACAAGCTAAAATATTATAACTACTCACCTAGTCAGCTTCAATTTTCAAATATTCAAGGTTCCGGTTACTTGAGGTTACTATATCCCGATGTAAATAAACGCAAGATTTCGGCCACCTCAAATATCTTATCCACATTTTTAACACAAACCTCACAATCAAATAACATTTAAAAAAAATCAACAAACGCACTAGTAAAAGCAAATCACTACAATTATTATAGAAACTCAGTAATAAACTGTTAAATGTACACACTTTCAAATGTTAAAATGAAAAATCTTTTAAGAATACTATAAATATACTGGCGCAAACAAAATAGTAAACAATGCTTATTACATGAAAAAAGTAAAATGGCCCCAGCGAAACACAAAACATTTCTGCTATTTTAACAAATAAAACCTTACTAAACATAAATGCATAATGTACATAAATGATTTATTAGTCTTTTTACGTCTATTATTTTTACTCGGATTTTAGGCAACGAACATTTCCGATTTACTCCCGACAACTGCCGAACTTCCGTAGCCTGCAGCTGGAGTCGTGGCTTTCGATATTCATGGGTGTGTGCGTTTGCGAACTGTGCACGGAGACCGAAATTACTTCACACATGCGAACAAATCTCCTGCGGAACGCGACGGCATGCCTTGGTAGATTAGGTACATTATTTTGCAACGCCGCTTGCTTGTCGCCAAACGTCTAGCAAACATAATGTTTGTGTGCTTGCAAATAGGTGCTATTTATAAAATATTAGGCGTTTTTAAGTTATTATATTTTGTTTATTCATTTATTTACTATTAATTAAAGTCATCTAAAACGTACGAACGTTTTATTAAAATGTCTGTGAATGGCAAGTAAAGCACTGCATTTCTGCCTACAAGGAGCGCACGCCCCTGACGTTAAGTAATGTATTAGTCTAATTTGACATACAACCATCAATATCCTTGAATTAAGGAATCTAAAGCGGAATAATTGAACAGACGATTAAAAATGAATGTCTATTGTTATTAGGTCACTGTATATCAAGTTGGACCACGTTCTTAATTTTCAACATGTTGATCAATTACGTTTAACCGGGGTACAAAAAAAGAATTGTATTTCAGTATTGATATCCTGCTTATTACCGTTTAACTTTAATTAACTGTGCTCTACGTTTTTCTGTTTGTTCTTTTCCCTTTTGGCTAACTCTGATGTGTTCAATTAATACACATCTTTACGAGGTCAATTAAAGACATTTCAGTTGAGTTACTCTATTAAAACTTATGTCTATAACACTTTGTTTTACATTTACTTATTTAAGCGTATACATTTTCTCTTACAAAGTTTCTAATTACACATTTTTATACATGTATGACCTTAAACGAAGAGTACCATAGTAATATTCCATCTCCGTGTGCGCGATAATGTAAATAAGATGGAGTTATATATTTTATAACTATCGGTCTATTCTTAATGTCTTCGTATACCTTGGTACACTTTGAAATCTATCTATACGAGGTTGTTTAAAGGTTGCTTGGACGAGATCCCTTCTCAAATGACACGGCAATGTGTAGTGTGAAAATTGTATTATAATTACAAACTATATTTTCATAAAATAACGAGTACGTATTGTGATTGTGTAATTTTATGACTTATGACTATAAGGTTTATATCTAGTTCACTCATCTGCTTAAGTTGATTTCAATATTTAAAGTGTATTGTCAAAGATTATTAAATTTTTATCTACAGAGTTTCTACTTGTAATTAAAGTATATCATAACTCTTATAAATCCTATTTTATGATATATAAGTTATATCTACTTTATAAATACAATAAAAACAATATCAAAATTTACAGTTCGCTTATTTTAAATCATGTTAATGTTAAAATATCAAGTTCTGGGAAAACTTCCACCCTTGTTAAGTATTTGAACTTAATCTGTTTCAAAATTTCATAAGCCTCTCTTTCATAAGTCTGAAAAATCGGAGGAATTGGGTCATGTACAACTGGAATTTGTCATAATGCCCTGTTTTGAGCTTAGTTTATTTTTAGTTTATGTGAATAGACGACAAATTCGCAGATGGGCTACCTGACAGTAAGTGGTCATAGTAGCCCAGGGAAAACAGTTATATTAAAGGCGTCACCTACTGGTAACCTGCCGGGATGGAATAAGAGGGATTTTGTTTATTACCTGTTCCCAGAAACTTCAAATAAAACGCGTAAAAACGTATCAACACAACTACGATGGTACCAGCTAGCCACCTTAAGAAGTTAACCACCACGCGCGAGAATCGTCGGCACTAAGTTAGGTAGTATTATGATCAGGACCTCCAATAGGAAGAACAGTCGGCCGCAGCCTCGTACGTTGTTCAACAAGTTGCACTACGAGCAAACATGGTTGACTGGGCCATAAGGATGTTTAGAGATTTTTACACATCTAAAATTACTTTATAAATATATTTGATGATTTGTGTGCTGAGTTAATTATTAACCACATAAAAATATTAAGTATATTTGTACTTTAAAGAGCATCTTGTATCGTAAAAAAAAAAATTTACATATTTGTATCAGGCTTAAAAATACATACTTGGAGCGCGGCCTTTGTTAAAAAGGTGAGATTGTCCCGATTTAAACATATGCTAATTTGGAATTTACCCATATTCATCTAAAATTATAGTTGAGAACAGAAAAAAATGGATGACCCATTTAATTATATAATTTCCTCCATTGGCACAAATTGAATAATAGCCTGCTTATATACATTTCACGATGACATGATGTAGGTAACCAAATTGACAGAATATCTGATGTCAGTAACAGAGAATTCGTGTATATGTATTTATAGAACTGCCATCAAATTGGGCCTATCTTTTTACTTCGTTGTACCATAATTTTATTTACCTTTTACTACCTGTCTATTAAGTGAGTTTTATCTATCTGACGGAAAAAAATATTAATGTTTGTCTCGATGCTTATTTTTATCTAAAATAATTGCAACCATATTCAAATTAAATGTAAATGTCTGTACTTATCTTTCATTTTCACGTTAAAAAGACTCACTAAAATACTAGTGAATCTATTAATTAACTCGAACCAACGCGAAATAAACATTTAGTTTACTGGGGAAAATGCTTTGAGATTAAAACTTAAATTTTAAAATGCGATGGGCAGGGATTTTTAAAGATGGGCCGAAGACCGAGTTCAGTGGTCTCCTAGGAGTGGTTAGTGGTCTTTTAGGTGATTACATCAAGCAGCGGACTGATATGGACCGATGATGAATGAATAAAAACTATAACTGTACATTTGTATGTTCTCTCTTTTATATAAAATTGATTTCTGGTATATGTAACAAATATGTCTGTTATTGTCGAATATCGATACTCTTTTTATGATTATTTGTATCTTCTGAAAGTGGGACGATACATCCAACGTTCTCAGTAAAAGTAACGTTAAAATAATATGTAAAATAATAATAATAATAATAATAATAATAATAATAATAATAATAATAATAATAATAAAATTAAATAATTAATGACTATAATTACACTAAAATACTATACAACAAAATAAATACAACTAAAATTAAATAATTAATAACTATGATCGTGCTATACTTACCGATAGGACTATTCACTATAATAGGTCAGACATAACTCTTCAAGATAAAACTAATAAAATCACTTACCTTATAGATATTGCAGTCCCTAATACACATAATTTGCAGAAGACTATAACTGAAAAAATAAACAAATATTTAGAACTCAAAGAAGAAATAGCAAGAATATGGAAGCAAAATAGGGTATACATAGTGCCGATAGTTCTTTCCACTACTGGTGTTATACCCAAACGTCTCCACCATAGTCTCAAAGTTATAGACCTAAAACAAACTCTCTACATAACATTACAAAAAGCTGCCATTTTAAACACTTGCCGAATTGTGCGAAAGTTTCTTCAAATAGATGAAAATGAAATAAGCCCCATAGTAGCAATAACTTAAAACACTCTGCATTTACTTGGCTTCAGCCCGTAAATGTGGATAATAAACCAGCCCTAGAAGCTGTGCAAAACAAAAGAAATGATAATAATAATAATAATAATAATAATAATAATAATAATAATAATAATAATAATAATAATAATAATAATAATAATAATAATAATAATAATAATAATAATAATAATAATAATAATATTAATAATAATTGTAAAAAAATATAATATATATACGAGTATATTTTAATTTTCTTATAGGTAGGCTTTAGAATTAAACGTAGAAAACAAAAACATTTTTCATTTGCAATATTGTCCGACTGTTATGATATTATGCGGAAACCCCCGTACAAGTTTTGACATAATAGGTTGGGGAGAAAATATTTTCGCAGTTTAGTATATGAATGAACTTGTAATAAAATCTCTTTGACTATACCATTTGCATCTGGCCGGTTTTGGTATCATTAAAAAGTTTAAATTTCAACGAAGATAATTTCAAATTCAAATTTGGAAAATGTGCGATTTTCATCTGTTTTGCTTACTGCCAAGATGAATGAGTGTAATGAAGAAATTCGTTACGTTTTAAAATTTTACTACAAAAAAGGCAAAAATGCAACGCAGGCTGCGAAAAAAATTTGTGATGTTATGGACCTAGTGCAGTGTTTGTAAGAGTAGCACAAAATTGGTTTAAGCGTTTTCAATCCGGAAATTTTTATGTCAAAGATGCACGTCGCTCTGGTCGCCCTGTCACGGATAAAATGGATGCCATTTTTGAAAAAGTGGAGCAAGATCGGCATATCAGTAGTTACGACGTAGCTGAAGAACTGGAAATTGATCACAAAACAGTTTTGACAGCAAAAAGCTCGATATTTGGGTGGCACACGAACTCACTGAAAGAAACCTCATGAATCGTGTCCTCATTTGCGATTCTTTATTACAACGTAATGAAACCGAACCATTTTTGAAGAAGCTGATAACTGGTGATGAAAAGTGGATTACGTACGACAAGAACGTGTGAAAAAGGTCGTGGTCAAAGGCCGGTCAGGCTTCACAGACTGTGGCGAAACTCGGGTTAATTCGCAACAAGGTGATGCTGTGTGTATGGTGGGATTGTAAGGGCATCATTAATTATGAGCTGTTACCGCCAGGCAGGACCATCGGTTCTGAACTCTACTGCGAACAACTGATGAGACTAAAGCAAGAAGTTGAGAGAAAGCGGCCGGAATTAGTCAATAAAAGGGGTGTGACTTTTCATCATGATTATGCTAGACCTCACACATCTTAGGCGACTCAGCAAAAACAAAGAGACTTTGGCTGGAATATGATGATGCATCCCGGACCTTGCACCTTCAGATTTCTACCTGTTTTGGTCTCTTCAGTATTCTTTAGGCAGTGTCAGGTTAACGTCACGTGAGGACTACCAAAACTACTTGACGCAGTTTTTTGATCAGAAACCCCAGAATTTCTATAGCAATGGGATCATGTCCCTACCCACAAGATGGAAAAAAGTTATCGAATAAAATGGTACTTATATACTTTAGTTAAATAAAAAAAAAACTTTATTATAAAATGTTTTGAATTTTCATAAAAAATGCGAAAAGACTTTCTCCCCAACCTAATATTTAGAGCTATGAGTTTATAAGTCAATATGTAGATTACATTTCATCTTTCTCTGTATTCTTTCCTTATCTTGAGAAATTAACTTTTTATCCACGTGATCAGTGATTACACATATAATAATAATTATTTAGAATGAAACAAAGTATAGTTTTAAAAATGTATAAAACCATCAAAATATTTATAAGACTGTAAACTGTGAAAATTATTTGTATTAATTATTCGTTTTCAAACGATGCGAGGGCTTTAATAATACGAGCATTAACAATAACAGTAAACATAATAATAACAGATCAACAACAGGCAACATACGAATTGCGTGTGTCCTTTTTACGCATACGAACAATTTATCGTTTCGTATGATATTCGATATTATTGATGACGTCTGACGTAGGTAAAAAGAGAAAGGTTTTATGGAGCTTCAGCTGTTTACGAAGGGTTGAAATCTGACACCTGCCACTCATTCCAGCGTGTTTTTTGTTATTGACTGCATCTTTGAACTTCTATTGATACAAGAATGAATGAAAAGATTTCTAACCACACAATGCTTAGCTTGTAAATGGAACGAAGCCCGGACGTGCTTTTAAAACCAATTTAGTTAAGCAATTTTCTTTGAAATTATTTTGTATGAATTTTTCCCCAAATATGAAGGACTATTAAAATTAAACATTTTCATGATAAAATAATTATAATCATGAGTCATAACAAAGTATCGTAATATTCAATTTCATTTTAATTTGTGATAGGTTTATACTGATTGCATTTTGAAGGATTCTACGACTATATATATATCTCAACAATCCATAGTTTTCCTATTGCTGGGCATAGGTTTCCACGCGGTGATAGGACGATTGAGTTCAGTAAGTTTGATAAGATCGTACTTGTATATCAACAATGTAGATAAGTAGAAATGTCTGAAATATGAACGACGTGATATATATTTTTTGCTAAATTTTTAAATAATATTACAGTTAAAATAATACAGACGTTAAAATTTTAATGAATAACAAAAAGCAGATAATGAATAACAATTTCAGTTACCTGCCATGGTACGCTGTCGGTTAGAAAGCGTCCGTAACCTAAATACATTTAATTAAAGAGTATAATTAAGTCACTTGTTTTAATAGAAAAGGCTAATTAAGAAAGGCTTTAAGCAAAGAATGAAAAGATATAAAATGAATAAAGTGACATCAATGCTTATTGCACGCTGGGTTGTATACTGTTTTATTTAAGTAATAATATTTCTTCATTTAACTAATCTGTTGAATACAGTATAACATTAGTGGCTTTATTTTACTGTTTTTAATAAAGAAACTACCCATTTATTGTTATGGTCTTAGCTATCACGCGATTCCTTCAAGGGTTTCTATTGATTGTCTTCAATTAGCGATACTCAGATGCTTTTGTTCGTTTTGTCTACACTAATGACGCCTAGAAGGTTCGGATTTATATTGGCATTTTTAACGAGCTTTTATTGCCCGGAGTTTGAAGAATTTAAGAGTGAGCGTAAAATTTCGTTTTGAAACGTTTCTTTAAATTTTCAATTTTACAGTAAACTTAAAAGTTAACTCTCGATATAAAAATAAGGCGACTAAATATAATATGAGCGTTTATAGATATAGTTTATACAAATGTGAATTATTAGATTAAATTATTTACCTAATATTTTAATCTATTTGATGTTCGTTTTTGGATTATCTACAAAACTGCCATGTTTAAAGTGTGATTACCTAAAGTAAATTTGAAGGAATTTTATTTTTGTACAAAATTTATACTATTAACCAATCTTCTTCTTCAGATCGTTCACCTGGTAGGGGGATGTCCTATGCTTCATTGCTAAGATGTGGTTACGTGGTTTGCATTTAACATCCTTTGTTTTCCAACGGTTATCGGTCCTTTGATTTATTGACGAAGATAGCGTGTATTCGCTGGATTCAGAAGGCTCACGATCGGTCACAGTGCTGCAAATTAGGGAAAGCCTATGTCCAAAAGTGATTTTAAAAAGGCTAAACGATTATGGATGAAACCGACCTCGCTTCCTTTATAGAAACGTGGTTTTTACGTTTACTTATAACCACACCATAACCGTTCAGTTACCGCACTCGACACAGTTGTTACTTGTTTTTATCAGGTGTCTTATACATTTTTTATTTTACTTCACACATTTAAACCTTCCTCGTGAATCACTATCTGTTGATAAATACTGTATAAAGATTTATGCAGTGTAAGAGATTAACGCGTTCAGACAGACATATAGACATAATACTCTTTGGTTGTTTCTTTTAATAATTCAAATTTCTTATACTTTCAGATATTACAGATACATTTGCAATCATGGACCATACATTATAGATGAGGTCCGTTGTCAAAACAATTTCTCTAAAAAAGCATACAATATCAACGTACCTAACGCTGCGGAGTAACAAATGGATCGGTATTGGATCAAAAACTTTTGACATGCAAATTTTAATATCGCTCATAAACATCATTGACGATCGAAATTCGAAAGGTACAATATATTTTAACGTGAAATATGCAGAAAACATAACAATGGTGTATATTATCTTCGACATATAAAAGCCATATAGTGAATGAGGTTGAAAATGGCGATTTTAACGCGAAGGCCAACTGAGAGTATCTATATCTCAGTTATGAAAAAATAAGAAATACCTAATAAAGCGACTGACCTTTGTATCGTGGCTTCTCTTTTTGCACGGGGGCGGCGCTGCTGTTGTTACGTGTTTCTTGAAGGCTTTTGGATTTTCGCGTAAGGCTAGTTGTAGGTTACGTGGTGATTGATATGCATGGATTCGCTTTGTCATTAAATTGAATCGAGTCAATATTAAATTTTTCGACTATGTGAAGAAATATATGATATTAGAACATTGGCGGCCAAATCCCATAATCCTGAATCTTCTCAAATGTGTTTGTTCAGGTTACACCATGAGCTGAAAGGTTGGCTGCCATCTTCCTTTCACCTTAATACTTCAAAACGATTTAAAAATCAACCGATCAACTCCGAATCCGACTTGTGTATGGGGTGTTACTGAATAAGTAATTTTCTATACGTTTAATATAGTAAAATGTTTCAAAACATCCAACAACATAAAACTTTTGTCCAATCAAATAAAATTAAGATTGTTTCAGTAGGTATAAAAGTAGATCATACGTAAAATTTGTGGGAAAATCCAATACTGTCATGGCAGTAAAATGTCAGTTATATGTCAAAATGACCAACAATAAATACATCTGAGCATTAGCATAAATGCATGAATAAATGAGATATCATCTTAAAAGTGGGTAATATTTTTGTAGCACTGCAGTACATTTTAACGAAAAATCGGTATTCCTCTCGAATACTGTGGATTTTCTGACCGACAACGCATCATTGATACCTTTAGTCTTGCTGATGTCCACGGGTGATGGTGACCACTTACCATCAGGTGGCTCTGCTGCTCGTTTGTCGTCATAAATATAAAAGAACCGTGGGGACCAATTCGATTTCTAGCATTTACTTTAAGATCTTTTTAAACTGTGCTTTTTGAAGTAAAAAAATATGACGAGTCCCGATAACGAATCCTTTCATTTGATATATTATGGCATGATGCATTTTACACTTTTTTTAATTTAGACTTATGTTATATACCTCAATGTGAACTGCCAAAATTTAAACTCACTGGATACTTAACACTTTATTCCTAAGATAGATTGAACTTTAAAATGAGCACAAAAAAGATCTTAAGGTGGTTAATGGTGATGGTTAACCATCTAGTTCTAGTGAGATTTTAATCACTAAGTTCGTTAAATATTAAAAATATTTAACCTCTTGACCCTAGCACGTGTTGTGTACACAGGACCTGCTCAGATTCATACACAACTTTATATGCTATCAATACTAATAAATAAAATTGGAGTGTCTGTTTTTATTATTGAAATAAACGATTTTTACCACATGCATATGAATATAGTATATACGGTACATATACCAAACATAAAACAACATGTTTTACAATTTTTGTCTGTCTGTCTGTCTGTTTGTTCCGGCTAATCTCTGAAATGGCTGGACTGATTTTGACGGAACTTTCACTGGCAGGTAGCTGATGTAATAATGAGTAACTTAGGCTACTTTTATTTCTACTAAGTAACTTTTTTGTCAAATTCCACGCGATGAAGTCGCGGGCCCAGCTATTCTTAAATATAATTTAAGGAATTTTAATTAATTTATTGATTGATTAATTTATTGAATTAATATAATTAAAGGAATGAAATAACATATGAAACTCTGAAAATCGTTAACTGTTTTTATTACAAAATCTACAGTAGGTACTTAATCTATTTAAACATGTGTGTAAGTCAATATTTTGGATGATACAAGTGGCATGGGGAGATGTAGAGTAAAACAAACCCATTTAATATACTTCTCTTTAATTATGCTCTAAATGATAGACCTTGTAAACAATTGTTATTACGCACTCGTAACATTGGTTTAGCGCCGCAATGAAGGGTAAATAAAAATAATTTTGTTTGTAATTGTAAATTTTAAAGTTGAAGTTTATTAAAACATTTCAATTAAATGGATGTTAAACTTAAATTTATCTTACGTCTATATGTGAGTCTGATTAACAGTGCAGTATCAATAATATTCATCATCATCATCAGCCGGAAGACGTCCACTGCTGGACATACATAGGTTTTCCCCATAGAACGCCATATAGAACGGCTATTCGCCTCCCGCATCCAGCGGTTCCCCGCAATTCTGACTAGATCGTCGGTTCATCTAGTGGGGGGGCCGCCCACGCTACGCTTTCCGGTTCGTGATCGCCACTCGACCTATGCTTCCCATCGTTTATCGGTTCTACGAGCGATGTGGCCTGCTCATTGGCACTTCAACTTGCAAATTCTAAGAGCTATGTCGGTGAATTTAGTTCTCCTGCGGATCTCTTCGTTCCGAATTTTATTGCGCAGTGAAACCCCGAGCATAGCCTTCTCCTTAGCTCGTTGAGCGACTTCAAGCTTCCTGATGAGGCCAACAGTAAAAGACCACGTCTCAGTGCCATATGTCATCACTGGCAACACACACTGGTTGAAAACTTTAGTTTTTAGGCTCTGGGGTATTTTGGACGTAAAGATGGATCGAAAGCTTCCCAAACGCTACCCAGCCGAGTTGAATTCTTCGCGCGAACTCTTTGTCGAAGTTGGACCTACCTAATTGGACAGTTTGTCCTAGGTAGACATACTCGTCTACAACTTCGAGAGTATTTTTCCCAACAATTACCGGTATAGGTAGAACATGGACATTATATATAACTTTTGTCTTCTCCATGTTCATTCTAAGACCAACCTGTTGGGAAACTCTACTGAGTTACTATACTATTACTTAGGTCCTCCAGCGACTCCACCATTATGACTATGTCATCGGCAAAACGAAGCTTTGGGATGTATTCGCAATGGCAATAAATGTATGATGATGTCAAATCCTTTCCAGTCCAATCTTAAAAAAATCCTCGTTAGTTCACTAATGCGTTAGTGAACAGTTTCGGAGATATGACATCTCCCTGTCTCACGCCTCTTTGCAATGGAATTTGTTCCGTACTTTGGTCCAGTAGCTGGACTGACATGGTGGCGTTGCTGTAGAAATACTCCAACACTTCGATATACCTATAGTCAATTTGGCATTGTTGCAGGGACTGCAGTACTGTCCAAGTCTCGATAGAATCGAAGGCTTTCTCGTAGTCCACAAACGCTAGACACAGCGGCTGAATGTACTCCTCAGTCTTCTGTATAATCTGCCGTAGCATATGTACATATGTGATCCTCGGTGCTACAGTCTTTTCCGAAACCGGCTTGCTTGGGAGGATGGAATTCATCAAACCTGCGTGCGAGACGGTACGTAATAACCCTCGAAAACAACTTGTACACGTGGCTCAACAGCGAGATGGACCTATAAAGTTTTATCACCTTTCTTGAAGAAAAGCACCACCACGCTGCTGCGCCACGATTTAGGCGTTATGCCCTCAGAGATGACAGAATTAAATAGCTTCTGGAGGACTACAAGTATCGATCTATCACCGCTCTCACAAATTCAGTTATAATTCCTTTCCTGACCTGGGGCCTTGTTGTTCTTAAGCTGTTTGAGAACCATTCTTATCTCAAACAGGCTGATGTGCGGGATGTTTTCGGTATAGTGTCGAACTAACTTTGCTCTGGTGTCCTGAGATACGTTAGTAATGGGTTCACGAGTCGAGATATATAACTGTCTATAGAAGTTCTCAGTCTCTCTCAGAATCTCAGGCTTTGACGAAACGATACTGCCATTATTGGTTCTAGCTTTGTCATCTGGCCCTGCCCACTAGACGAAATCGTTGCAAACATTTTAGAGCCCTGACTTCGCTCGATTGCGGCTTTAATACGCGAAGTATTAAAAGCACGCAAATCGTGTCGCATGGACTTCGACTTTTATTTGTCATTGGGGGAGGATTGCTATAATACACCACGCTTGGTAGGCGTCTTGGTGATCGCAGTAGATGTCGATGCAACTCACGGAAAATGCTGCTGCTCATTTTCCGGATATTCACTTAGCCGCCTTTTATGGCACCCATGTGAAGAGATGGGGTGATCCTATTCTTAGGCCGGAACCACACGGCCACCAATAATAGTAATTGGTGATAAATAAATTGATTTGGTTGTAATAATATTTTTTATCGATTTTTATTATGATTTCCAATTTATCTCGTTGACAAATTTAAATAAATAGTCTCTAATTTCAAATTTTTAGGCAATGACTAGAAATTTTCTGGGAAAGCACTTTAGATACTAATCCAATTAAAAACTGAGTTGGGGTGCGTAATAAGCAAAATAATTTTATCTTTCTCATGTTTGTACTGGTTTTTGTATTCAAAACATGATATCCCATTTTATATGTATACTAAAGTTATAAAGAGAGAGTGCGAGTTTTGTGAGTTTGTGTATATGCGGAAGGTAATCTTGGGTGGTTCCGAAGATTCAATTATTTTTTATTTATTAATGTTAAGCTAGTTAACATCTATCGAATAAGAAAAGAAAGAAGTAAAATTGGTTAACAAACAGAGCGGAAAAGGTATTGAACTGTTTTGCATTTGTTTATTTATATAGTAACAAGCGGCCCTTTCCGACTTGGTTCGACATGGTTGAACAATTATGCTAAATTTATACCTATATATACATAGTAAATAGATTATCTCCATCCAGAATAATGTATCTTTTAAATGGTAAAAAAGGGAAATTAGGTGCTGCGGTTCCGGTGTGAGATTATCCTACGCGTACACACAAACTCATAAGATTCATACTCCCTGTTTATAATATTACTATAGATAAACTATAGATAAATATTTGCAAGTAACAAGTTTCTATTAAATTTATAACACCAGTGTCACAGCTCTACTCTTACTTGGCTATCGTAAATGTATTTTAATAAACAATTTTGCTTTTATTTCACACCTTTTTTTTCAGGTTACTAATCTATGTGTGCTTAAATAAATAAAAATACTATGAAACAAAATTTCTTTTATCCTACCTATTCTGGCAACAACCGTCTCTTGTTTCTTCTGTGTTTGATACTGCCGGAGCGACAATGTTATGTAATTGTTAAGTAAAACGTAATATACAGTTATAGTAATGTAACAAATAAATCCACTCAACCCTCTATTTTATCGACGTTAACTAATTTAAACTAACTTAAAATAAATTTAAATTAACTAATTAAACGAAATAAACGTAAATTTCAGGAAGACTAGCAACTCCGGTATTAATATGCCATAAACTGTTCCCGTTGTGAGAATTTCTTAGGAAGTAGGTAATTAGTTTTAAAATGAAGTTTTTTATTGACATCCTTAAAGATACAGAAATTTAGAATCTGTATGTAATATTATGGTTACTGATGAGATTAAAGAGGCTTCCTTCATCCTTGAGTCGAAGCCTGCAATGGACGAGGCTACATGGAACAGTCCCTCCTGTTGAATGGTACTCGTGCGTGTTGATAATACTTTTTTACTTATCTAGCGAGCTACCCTCCCATGTTTACGCATTTTGCTAGTAGTGTGGGAAAGCAAGTAATAAGCGAGTCCTTTGCCGAGTGTTTTGACCGATGTGTCGATGATGCCTTTGATAACTCAAAAACAGTTTGACCGATCTTAATGAAAATTGATATGTAGTAAGAACACGTGATTGCGCGAATGAAAGGCTGTATAGAATATCAGTAAACCTAATTATGTCTAATGAAGGTAAAAATATGAAATTTTTAATAGTCTTGTATTTACATTTTATAATCGAACCCGAACGAAGTCGGACGGGGCCGCTAGTTTGATATAAACTAGAGTTCGCCTTGTGGCCGAAATTCGACTGTACTTTATGTTTTTAAGTTTGATCGTTATTTAGGTTATTTTCTCAAAGAGTATATCTTTTAATACAATTTCTTATTTTTATTTTATTAAATGAGCTGCGAGTGTGTACGAATAAGCCATTATTTATGAATTTTGGATTTATTTTAACAATACCAACAATAGGGATAATAGGGTATAATTTGACTATGCCTTATTTAAAAAACAAAGCGTTTTTGGACATTTCGTTGGGTTTATTTTTGCTACTCTGGACAGATTTCACAATGTATGTTTTTTTAAGGTTAATATATTATATATTTTTTTAATTTATATAAAAAAATTAAAATCAGTTTACAAACAGGAGTAAAAGGAATAAAACGCATTTTTTTCACGTGTTAATATTTAGATAACTATGTTCGATTTCAAATTTAGAGTTTAAGTAGTTTTTAGACGATGTCTTATTATTACACCCCACTGGGCTTGGATCTTTTTTCATAATGAGAGCTACGCTGGTCAATGAAGGATTGGCCGAGTTCTCACACCTTGGGGAATATTATAAAGAACTCTCGGATATTCAGGAATTCACCAAAGCAAGAGATAATTAATTTGTAATATGTACGTAATTTGAACAATTTGTGGCGTGTTCAGGATTTGAACTGAAGTATCCCGTGTTGGTTGATTGATGTTCATAACACTAGGCTACAACTGCGTGTCGATACGATTAAGAGCAGGAATAGAGATACTCTGTAATAGGCCGCAAATGAATTGAAGCTAAGTACATTTTCAAAGTATACTATTTCATAACAATTTTGGTACCATCGTTGGTTACACAATATCGCCCCGCATTACGCTAAAACATTATTATGTTTATTTATTCAGGACCAGAGAGGTGCGTAAGGTCCCGGCGATGCTTGACTGGTGGCGATTTATTTAACGAGAAGCTTTATTTGTTTGAAAGGGTCCGTCCCTTGATAATGCTCGCCCATTAACTTGACTATAGCAAATTATATAACTTACAACTTAATCGCCTCGTTACACTATTAGATTCAGTTCTCATGTGTTTTACTGTGTGTTGTAGTTGATAAAAGTATGCTTTATGCTTAATATGTTAAATTAGATTACTTAAATTTTGAGGATTTGTTGTGACTGATTTGCATGTAGGTAAAATATACTCGAACTGTTATTTGTTATTGTATGGAATTTTTTATGTTTTTATTAAATATATTTTGGTTGCTGAATGATGTTTCTATTATAATAGAAAGAAAGCGAGTTGATAAAACTTATACGATCTAAGGTCATGATAATGCTATCATTAGAACCAAGTCGTCCAATTCCGTTATTCGTGATCACGGCTTGATAATAAGGAATGTAGACAATTGAGCTTACAATTTTGCCGATAAAAGTGATACAGGCAGTAGAAATATGTCGGTTCTATCTCAGATGTTTAAATTGCCAAATAGCTTACTTAACCTTCACCAAACAAAAAATAAATTTGGTGTTTAAATGTAAGTTTTTGACCATGCCTGTTCGAAAGCGCTAGTCCATTTTTTATTGACTGATACTGCAATGTTAATGTTCGCAAAAACAAATATTTTTAAACACTGTTCTATTACTCTCATCCGTTGAGGAGTTTCACTATTTATCTCTAGAACTCACCATCAGATTCTCACCATATAAAAAGGTTACCAACTCAAAGCCTTTTTCAAATTATTTGCGTATTACAAATTATTATCACTCGAGTCAAGACCAGTAGTGGGACAGGTATAGGTTGTAATAAGGATAAATGCTGAACTAAGAGCCATCTCCTGTACGTTAAAAAAGAATCATGAAAATCGGTTCATTATCACTAGAGTTGTATATACGTAAAAAATACATTCACACAGTCCCCTTTTTTTAATTCGTTCAAAAATCATTTAATCGTTGGTACAAGTTGTCATACTCGGGTATATAAACTAATATTGAAGAGTTCTATCAGGGCTTGTGAGACTTAATTGGCAATTTCCTTTGCTGTCAACCCGTTGATTGTAAAGAAGTAAAGGCAAAATTGAATTTTTGTAATATCAATAGTCTACAAATGAGCAGATGGGTCACCTTATGGTTAACTGTCACCACCGCTTGTACAATCATATCTGAATCCATGTTAATACTAATATGATATGTATATATAATACAGAATATATAACAAATAAATACACTTTATGGTTGAGAAAATCTTTGGATTTAAATTTTTTAGTTACCTACTGTTCTGGTAAGTAAAGAATTTTATCAATATGTATATACGTATAGGCTAGTCACCTTCAAAAATAACTTGGAAGTTGATGCATTTGTATCCTCCGTTGGTCACCAATAATCACCGCGACTAGGGGAATTTGCCTTGCACTTAATGTTAGATGAAACCTTTAATACACCAGACTGATACCCTTACACTAGTGTATGTAAGACCTTAATTGTCCTTTATTATACTATGAGAACTTTTACGATTTGTACAGCTCAGGCTGGGCTGGTTAGCGATATAATATATCAATGAATTAGCGAAAACACCTTTACTAGCAACCGCGTGACTTTTATTACACGTCGTTCTTGTAATTTAACGCTGGTTGGTTTTGTCGTAATCCAATAAACTTATCTTCGGCGCGGCGGTCATTACGTTAACGAGCGTGCGAATAGTTCCAGAAGGACTAAATGTATCTACTTACATATGTAGCAAAGCAGTTTTTGGAGCAGCCATATTGAGTTTTCACGTTAATGGCCATATATTACCGAATACAAGAGATAATATTAGATAGCTGATCAAGTTTCCACATTTACAACATCAAAAAGAGTTTTGCCAGGTATGGCTATTGATGTGCGCGGAACTTTCGGGTTTTCATTGCTCTGGTGACACATTCTGATTCACCCTTAATCAGTCAAATGTCATGATTTGTTTACAAACCTCCTTAAGCTTAGGCTTTGATTGGGAATTTTGGCAGGAAAAACGAATATATATAACAACACTTTTTTATATTGTTATTCTAAAAATTAAGATACTGAAATATACACATAACAAGAAATGTAGCCGTTCAGCGGTAGTAAGCAGAAGATGCGATCGTATGCGCTCCTTATACGTGACTCCTTTAGTTTTTTCCTTTCGCCCGTTAACGGGGATTGACCGGCCAGCAAAATCCAGTAAGGCGCATGCGCGATATGTCCGGCGAGTCCTCCAAGCTTACGATTGGCTGAGCGTTGGCGAAGCCATCGCGTGATTTTAGGGTCCCCGCGGTCTAATTAAACAAAAAAAAATAAAACCGGGAAATAAATCCCGCGTTACATATATCTTTTACTCTTTCATATTTTCTCATCAGATCATTTATTATTGTTTTATAGCTGTCTCTACATGAAAAGATAATTCTACATTATTTTAACCCTCACTGACGAAATTCAATACAATATACCTGGAAAATAAGCCAGTACGGATTTTGGAATCCATTCTTGTATGACTAAGTTTGCCATGTATGGACTTGAAATCCATTTTGACATATGAAAGCATGAAAACTTGAGAGCGACAATTAGCCCTTATTTTCTAATGGCAGTTCTTTGTAAAGAAAAGAGATAGTTGTTTGTGTATATGTAATTTTTTTTTATATGAATAATCGACAAACGAGCAGACGAGCCATCCGATGGCAAGTGGGCACCGTCGCCCATGGACATGAGTAACTTCAAAGGCGTCACTAATGCGTTTTTCGGCGGAGAAAGAAGAAGCAAGGAAGAAAGTACTGAACTCAAGCAAGAAGGTGGTAGCTAGCCAGGCAGGCTTCACGAAACACGTTATATCTGTTTTAATACAAAACTTTGTCGTATACTCATTTAAGTTTATGCTACACTATCTGAATGGAGTAATATAATGAGGCGGTGTGATTATTGTTACCGTTAACCATTTGTGTGTAACGTGTCCCTTGGATAGATAAATAACCATTAATATAATCTGAAATGTGTGGATATAGGTATTATTATACCAGTCTTGTACGGTCGGAGATCGTCAAACCTCATAGAACAGTAAAGTAAAGTTGCTGCATACCAAATCATATAATTTAAGTGTATTATAGTTTAAAAAATTTGAAATACTTGGAATTAAACATGAGTTACATCACGTACAAACACGTGTTAAACTGTTTTCTACATTGTTCTATGTCTGTCTCCATCTTTTTAAGACTTCAGAGAAATCTTCGAAGCCGTTGGCTAACATTTTTTTATTTTTTTCTTTACTTTAAGTTATACACTTATACATACACAATGACACACTGATACACACACACACACATATTTGTTATGTGTCGGCACGGAAGGATCACACGTCAAACAAACTTGCTAGTTACTTACTTGCACACTGGTTTATTGAATAACTCCGGCCAACTAGCAGGCGTAACCTGCACACATACACATACGTAACATCCCTTCCCCTTGAGCTAGTAACTAACCTTAACCTATTTATATCTTAATACTATTAAGTTATCCTATGGTTAAATCTGCTGGTTCATCGCCGTCATCTTCACTGTAGTGTACAGTAGCAGGTGTTGAGAATATCGGACTAATCGCTTGTCGCCGTCGAGTCATAGCCGCGGAGGTAGTGCCCTGCGGACTCTATGGAGTACCTGGCGGCGTTGCCAGCCCTTCTTCTCCCACCGGTTGTGTGAATGGATCGGAACAAGTGGCAGCAAGCAGCGCTTCATCAGGTACCAGGTCTGAGTTTATCGATAATGTGACCTAGATATGAGATCTCATCTTTGAAAAATTCACATTTGCTCATCTGTACTATTAAATCAGCATCATTTAAACGTTGTAACACCGTGATTTATCTCTGCTTATATTGGTTTCTATTAGCGCCCTTTTTAAGAATGTCATCGAGAAGGAAGATTATGCCATCCATTCCAGAGAGCAAGCTTTCCATTGTCTGTTGGAAGATGGTCGGTGCGCTAGACAATCCAAAAACAAAACGAGTGAGTGAGTATTGATACAAGTTAACTGTTGAGATTCTTCGTTTAAAATAAATTGATTGTATGCCATCGATAAATCAATTTTGCTAAATTGTCCCCCCCTCCGTGTAATCTGGTTAATAAATCATTTACCGTTGGTAAGGAACACTGATCAATTATCAACTGTTTGTTGATTGTAACAGAGTAGTCAGAACATAGTCTAATACTGCGGTCTTTTTTTAAAAAGGGCACAACAAGTGACGCGTAGTCTGAATGTTCAACGGGTTTTAAAATACCTAACGATAATAATCGGTCCAGCTCCTTGTCTATTTTTTCTTTTAATGCGTAAGGTCCTAGTTTCGTTTAAAAAAAAAAAACGGTTTACTATTGGGCTTAAAATGTAACTTAATTATATTATTTTATTATTATCCGTTGCGATGTGAAAGCAAATTACGCAAATATTCTCTCTCTGTCTGTGGAGTTACTTCGGGGTGGTCCCGCAGGATAACAGCACGTGTGTAAAAAACGACGATATCTCTAAAGTCTTATATGGAAGATGTATATAAAACTTATGCCTTTGGAATAGTTATGAAACAAGCTGACAAAAAAAATGGATTGAAATACGGATTAGCGATTTTTCCCGGCCCTTACTTGTGTAATTTGTTATCATTTTAAAAAATAACCATATTTTCCAAAAGTGTTTGTTTTATTTACATCAATATGCATTGTTGTACATTAATCGATGAAAAACAACACATATCGCCATACATTTTTTTCGCAACATAAGCTTTCTAAAAAACTTATATTCAGGCGACCCGGACGCCGAGACAAAAAACGGGTAAGTTTCGACGTCAATTCCAAGAACACTGTGAGCCAAGTGGCTTAGGTTATTAACTTCTAGTTTAGGATGATCCACATACTTATTATATGCAGAGTATCAGCCGTTACAAGTGTTTAGTTTATTAGAAATCGGACACTTAACCAAGCACTGAAAATACGCGCAAAAAAAACTTTCAAACTTTGTAAAACAGGGTAAATTCTGATGCATTTAGTTTAAATACAAATTAACATTCTGTAATTCTTCATTACATTTATGAATTAATCATTTTAATTAATAGGCATGCTGCCATAGAAATATATTTCAAATGTCAACAACCAAAGTTATCAATTTCATAACAAAACCGATCTATAAATAGACCAAGGATAAAAAACATGCTCACAATGGGTGGATACAATTACAAGCAACGCTCTCACACGTGAACTTGAAATATGAACTTATAACGAGAACAAATTAAGAATGACGGAATAAAATAAAATAAATCTTATTTCAATTAATAATTATTAATTTAAATTGAAATAAAATGAGAATTAATTTAAAACGACATAATCAAATAAAATAAATCTTATTTCAATTAATAATTATTAATTGAAATAAAAATAAAATGGGAATAAATTTAAAGTGACAAAAAAAACCTCCAAACCTTGTCCGTCCGACAGCTTACCACGTCGGCAGCTCCACCAGGCCGCGGTACTCAAGTCTGAAATGAAAAACGATGTTTTTATGCAAAACTATTTTGATTAAAATATATTTGGTAGTGGCAGTGGCCCTGCATGTCGTGCGATGGGTCCCGGGTTCGATTCCCGGCCGGGGCATATATTTATGTGACAGACAAGTAAGAATCAGTAAAAGAGCCTTAGTCAGTGGTACAAAGCTACAATAAACGAACGTTAAGCCAGTTGTTCGAAACATGCTGATTTTTTTATGAATGATGACCGTTGTCTTTTAAATGGTATCCTATAATCATAACAAACAAAAGAAGCACACATGTTTCAAAATCTGTTGGAATTTTTGGAGTTCAGTGTAAACAGCTTCAGAAAAACTATCCATTACGGTTAGAAATATTATTTGCGTTGTTTTAAATTAATCTATAACTTTTTTATTTATGGACAGAATGTAATGACCAAACCAAAAATAAATCGGTAAGCCGTTCTCTGAGATTAGCTCACACAAATGTGTTAATTAAGTAAATAAGATTACTCGTCAATACGGCGTGGCCCTGGTCGCTTCTGGCGGGCCATAGCGCGACCTCCATGCGATCGGCCACGCCCATTAGGACCACCACGAAGCAGCAAGTTCCCCACCGGTGACAGTGCCGGTCCACTTGGACCACCTCGTCCACCTCACACACGCACTGCCCGACCGCGTCGACCACCGTTCATACAAGGGCATCCTATCTCACTAAAAAATGAAAATAAAACATGCAAGGTTTCACAAAAGTTGTAAGAAATACGCAAATAAATAGAAACGTGAAAGCTTTGAAGTTAAAAAATATACAAATAAATAATAGTAAATGTTAGAAATATAATTAAATTCGAATGCACAGGAGCCAACTCTTTAATTTTCGACTTGGTCGACATTGGAGCAAAATTCAAAAAATGCGGGTTAAACTGGAATTTCTAGAAACGCCTTTGGGTTGTTTATCTTTTCATTACAATAAATCCGCGAAATCGTTTTTTTACATTACCTAAATGCTTGGTAAGAATAAAAAAATACATTACAATATACGTAATAACGATAATTCGTCATATTTATTAACTATATTTAATATTTATAACAAAAATGTATGGGTAAGACGCCGCCATGACGCGCAAAAAGGCAAACAATGTTTTTTGAAATAATTATTTTTGTTCAAAATCGTTATTAAATACACAATCTATGCATTAAAAACTGATCATTACTTACCCATCCATGATTCTACACAGGTTTTTATAACAGAACACCACAAAACAAAATAATCACATAAAAAGAACGCCTTGTTGCTAAATTATTTTCAATAACTATGACTCGTATCTTATAACTAAGCTTGTCGTGCACAGCGCACACTCTCTACCAAGTCGATGGCTTTTGCGAAGGTCATCTCCTGCTGGTTCTGCACGAAGAGTTTGTCCCGCTCGCACCCTGCCGCCATGCCCATGATAAATTTGTCCAGCAAGGCTTCCTCTAAATTCTTCAAGGCACAATGCGTGGTGTGTGCGTATCCTCTAATCCTAGCCACCCATTGAGTGTGGATTTTTCCTTGTCGTTGTGTTGCCGAATAGAAAATTGATTTTTCTGCAAACCCCCACCGTTTGACCCTCGCTTTGTCCGTTGTGGAGGTTATATCGTTAGCGATAAACCATTGATTTAATCGTGATTTAAAACTGTTCCATTCTTATGATAGGTGATCAAACTTAGATAGAACCCCATAAGTGACTCCTGCAGCCATAATACATGAGATGTGAGTTCTATCGTCGCCACGTGTTATATTTCGGCACGGAAGGATCGCACGTCAAACAAACTCGCTAGGTACTTGCACACTGGTTTATTGAATAACACATACATAACAATATTAAAATGAAAAAAATCTGATTACTTTAAGTTATAGTATTTTGAACGAAGATGGATGGGAAATTCAATCAAATCAGCTTGCCAACAATCAATAATTTTATGTTTAACCGAAGTTATTCAGGATGAATAAAATTTTAACGAAATCACATTTACATAGTCAAATTATCGAACTGATAAAAAAGATAGTCATGAAACATAGACAAGGTATTTATCATATTGTTACAAAGGTTCACGAAGGTATGTCATAAAAAAATCGGTGTACAGTTAAGAATTGCCTCGAGCACATAAGCTGACACTGGCCCTTACCTTTTGTGCATAAGGCCAAATATAGCATACATAGCATACATAGCTACTGCGTCATATATTGTTCTTTTGTTTTCGAAAGATAATTGAATTGACGAAAAAAGCGTAGCGAGTTCCGGAAAATCCGGAAAACAGTATAAATAGAGGGCAGGGCCGCCCACGATTCATTCAGATTTATGAAACGAATACGAAAGGGAAGCGATCTTTCTACGAAGTTAAATAACTGCGATCAATGAGTGCAACTGTTTATTAGTGTTAGAGTATGTGTTGTTTAAAACGTATTAAGTATATGCAGTACTATTTGGGCGTTTTCAAAAACTCATGCAGCCTGACACGTAACAATCACGTTATTTTCATCACTGCCATGTTTCGTCTATTCCTATGTATTTCTTTAGAACAATGTTTATTATATTATGTTATCTAATGTATTCGGAAGATTTAAAACGATGTTAACATAACACATCATGTCGGTAATGACGCAATTCAAAATGTTGTTTTGAGTTCAGGCTTGTTTGGACCCATCATAAATCGATAAACAAGCCATCACCGATTCCCATAACTGGGCTTTACATCGACCAGATTAACAACATCCGTGCTTAGAATGAAGTATATTTTTATAATTTAAGTCATGGCGTTCAAAATTTCTCGGAACAAATTGTGTTGATTTATCGCAGTCCGGCCACCCATATCGCCATACGGAAATAGACTGCAGCATATGAACGTTTTTACTACATATCTCTACTGAAAATATAATTTTTATTAACCGGGGTATCTAAATTTATGTGAATTTTGAATTTTTAAATTAATTGTATTATACTGAGAAAATTGATAATTAATAATAACATCCGAGCTTTTTGTTCTAAGCCTCTATTTTACCTACTAAAGAGATTAAATACGTAAATGTCCACTATGTCACATTCATACAGGGTTTCGACTAGTTTGTTCGCAAAATATTTTCGCGGTTCATGTTGAACCGTCTATTATTAAAGAGTAATAACTGCACTTAAATCCATTGGCCTATCTTAATGAAATAATTTATAAAATATAGTTCTCAAAAATCTGAATAGATCTTAGATTCGCCGCTATGCATATTAACTCAGGGAGAGTTGAATACTCCTCTTTCATGAC
The DNA here is from genome assembly GCA_003671415.1 of Megathymus violae. Lineage (NCBI taxonomy): Eukaryota > Metazoa > Arthropoda > Insecta > Lepidoptera > Hesperiidae > Megathymus > Megathymus violae. The sequence goes on from PDGT01000034.1 coordinate 1,406,578, forward strand.
TTATAGCAATCCCTTAATATTACAAAAACATAGAAAATTTTAGCCACGGCTGGTTGGTTCATGTTATATTGATATTGGAAAATATTTCTGGTCACGGTAGCATTTTCTGATATTCGAACGTGCAAATATAGAAACAAGGAAAAATTATTAACATATTAGATTATATAAAATCCTTTGATATTGATAAAAAAATATTATGTAAGAAACTAAATTTAGTCTAGCCACATAGGCAATGAGTTATCGAAAAGGTAATAATTATACATCCATCCTGTAATCCTATTCCATTGCCACCGATGATGCAGTCTCGCTGTCTCTATTTGTAAGTACTGATATAAAATTATGAGGCAAATAAGCCAATAGTACATATATAGCCGATGTATATCGGGTCAGAGACAGAATAGAATAGAACATTAATGTAATCCTTTGTTGGGCGGCGGCGTGTAAAGCAAACCAAACAGTAAGAAAATGGAATCTTTGCTATTTTAAACAAACTTACAAACGTCTTAAGTTTTTACATGGGTTTTTAAATCTGTATAGGATTAATACAAATTATACTTTTTTTTTGTAAAATATTTTTTAAGTAAATACTTTCCGCTTTTTTGAAACGAGATCTGCTTGTGTATTAAATATTCCTTTTACATCTTTCTTTCCATTCTATCCTGTGATATGTTCAATATTTTAAGCCTCCCATCAGAAATTAAAAGATATAGGAAAGCGAGTTAATAAAAATGTAAAAAATGTAATAATGGTCGATTAAGTTGTTTTTATTTTCAATTAACATGAAAATATTTGGATGGCAGTTTTACTTCCTTTAACCTGTGTATGTGATTAAATATCTTTGATGTTTAAGTAGGGAGTTAATAGATTTACATAATCCTTTATCTCATAACCAAAATTTCTAAGGATAAAATCTGTTCGCAAAAATATCATAAACTCATTAATTTTTCCTCGGAGATTAAATATACAAGGTTAAATACTTAAATGTCTTTATTAAACTCAGTTTTGACAATGACGATCCGTAATTTCCGTTACAGTATTACTTAATGGTTATTCGGATTTTTTACGATTATTTAGTGAATAAAGCTTTGCTCTAGCATTTGAAACTCATATGAAAATATTAGGTTCGTTAACGCAGGATTTTATTCGTTGGTAAGTACTGGGGCTGACACAATACAAAAAGTAGTGGCTGTGGATGTGCCACAAAACAGAAACGAAAATGATATCGTGCAATCCCCATGGAGAATGCAATCAACATTGGTTGTGCTGTCCATCGCAATCAGCAAGTCTAGGTATCTGAAATTCTCATGCATGTTAACCGTATAGTGACCGTATAACGTCACTTCGTAAATGCAAACTAGAATATGGTACATTTCTTCTAGATTTTATAATTATAATTGCAGGAATAGGGTTTCCACTCGGGTTAAGACGTTTTTCGCCACACTGGCCGAATACGGGGTGGTAGCGTGCACAAACGTTTGAAAATATTGTTGAAAAACTTATTACTAGGCAAGTTTTTTTTATAAAGCCTTTGTTCTCTATCGTTAGGTAGTGTTTACTATAATCTGTACATATAACAAAACAGTAACGATGAAAAAATCTGTATATGGAATATTAAAAAATTATATTGCAACATGTTAATTACATAATAACCCAATATTACTAAATAAAAATCTGACAATATATTTCTCAGTAACTCTAAAACTAATGAACCAATTTTAATTAAATTTGATATGGTGACAAGTTATCACCAGGCCAGTCAAAATTACTTTTTACAGCGAAAGGAACTCTCAGGGCGTTGTCATATTGCTGCGATAAAATGTTTTAAAACATTATTAAACATTCGGTTACTTTATTTTCAAAACGCATCATTAGATCCTCATCATACGCAAAGGGAACTATCTACGAGACATACTTTATACATTAATAAAAATAAACAAAATCGATTCATATACAACGGAGTTATGGTTGTACATACATAAAAATACATACTCATGAACATACAACGTGCTCCTTTTTTGAAGTCCAGTAAAAATACAGCGGTTTGCGTGGACCTCAATAATGGATTTTATATATTTTTAAAGAACATAATATTATACCACGGGAATTATTGGCAGTTTTGAGAAAAAATTCGTGTTATAAAAAAAATAAAACCTTCAGAGTTTAAGTTAAAGTTAAATAGAATATTGATATGAATGAATGAAATAATATTTATTTTAAGTTGCTTTTTACAAACACTTTTCGAAAGTAAAACTATGCCATTGTGTCAACAAATATCTATCGGAAGAAGAAGCGACAAGAAATCCCAAGGAGTTTTTTTTTCTACTGACAGTTACAGAATGCACTTTCTACCACTTATCACTATTATATGAAACTCATGTCCAAGCAGCCTTATCATTAAAGTAATCATCTAGTTTGTAATTACCTTTCTTTGGTTTTTGAACAATAGAGTAATAGACTTTGATCATCATTATCATCTCAGCCGGACAACGCCCATTGCTGGGCATAGGCCTCCCCCAAGGATCTCCACGACGATAGGTCCTGCGATGCTATATAAATAATTAATTAGAAATAATCTTATTTCAATAGACTTTATATCTGTATTAATATTATACAGAGTGAGAATTTTCCGAGTTTGTTTATATGCGGAGGGTAATCTCCGGAACGAGAATTCGGAAGGAATGTTATTCCGGTTGGAAAAAAAAATATCTGTGTCTCTGTCTGAATGAAAATAAAATAAAATAACAATGAGAATTTTCTTATTTTGGTGAACGTAAAAATCAAGTTTCCAGAAGTGCAGCGAGGGTGGGTTACTTGTACATATATATTCGAAAAAATGTATATTCCAGCAAGATTGGAACCCTCGAATCGGAAAACGTTTATCTAATCTTCCCTCTGACTAGCATCCAATCACCCAGCGGCGCTGATAGTTATTATAACTAATATTTAAATATTGATAATTTATGTACGCATGTATGTACATATTATTGTATTTTGTAGCCCAAAATATACACTTATTTAAAACCATTCACGACTGAATGCATAAATAATGCTGCATTGCTGTATAAATAGCAAAGGATGATACTTTAAATCAGATAACAAGACTTTTATTCAGAGAAGCAATTTTTTGAATTCGCAAGAAATTATCCTCCGAGACCCTTAAAAACCTCGTCGACCCTTTAATTATTACATTAGGTATTTCAATTTTAATAGAAATTTGTTAAACTACCGTTAATAATGTAAGAAAAATCTCTGCTAAGAGATAGTTAGAGGCTTAATCCCAACCATAAAACATTCTCTTCAAAACATAAATCATGTAAGTCTTAAGACTTCACGTCAGAGCCGGAATATTATTCAGTGGAGGTTATAAAAGGATTTCACAAACTTACATCTCCATAAATAATGTTGATATTTTTTCTAGTCGTAACTTTTTCGCTTGAAAGCATTTTGTTGTGACTGTGGATCCTCTTTGTTAAGTTGTTGTTGATGTTACATTTTGTTTAATTACTTAAATGGTTTTTCGTTTAATCTTCCCCTAATATTAAACGAAAACAAACACAACACAAAATATTTACATAAGTTGTGATACATTATACAGACCCTGAAATACCCTCAATCTCCTGGTGGTTTACTTATGGCTTGCGTACCCTGAGCATCCGTTTTCTCAAATTTGTTAAAGATTAATTATATTCAGGCAAAACCGGTCAAAAGGTCGAATACCCGAGTGAATTATGTAATGAGGTATAGCTCATTTAAAATCCAGGGAGAGTCATTCGCCGCGTGGTCTCTGAATGTTGAATCGTTACTAAGCTAAGTATAAACGAATGCACGAAATATTCCATTTCTACCACTCTCAGTTAGGATTCTTAGTTTCATCCTTATATTAAAACGAAACTTGCCTGCCCGTTGTACACTCTGCTGAACAACTGGCAAGTAGATGACATTAGGTCCCCACTGTTCAAAATGCTGACGCTACTAGTACTTTTGCTTCTAGTGATAGGGTTCTTTACCTGCTTGGGTAGCTACTACTGTATTTATAAAAAAATAAAAATTATATGTTCTTAACGTGGTGTTACAGAATAGCTTTGATGGCGTGAGACTATCTATGGTTACTTAAAAAAAATTACCAGTGATTACAATTAAGGTTCGCAAAACCTAAGGGCACTGCATGATTATCTTCCTTATCTTAATTTTCTGAAAAACTCGTAATTTTGAGTAGGGATGGAAAATTATTACAACATCAGACGTTAAGGCGATACATCAAATATTCAAGCTCGAACGTTGCGTCCACCTGTGTTCCAGACAAAGTAATGTACGCGGTATGGTACTTCGCCATTATATTCTCTTAACCACTAAGCTTCTCAACTTTACTGCAGAACTAAAGTGTTCTATAATTTAACTAACAAATTGAGTAACAAGTAAATTTTTTAATTGAACTTTTATTAAAAAACAATTCATTCATCAATTTTTGTGGTTTTTTTATTTGTACTTCCGATAATTAAGTGTTGTGTACATGCACATGTATGAATGTACGCTGGTGTCATGATTCTGTAAATGACGTTTTTAGTTTTATAATATAAATATTTTGAATACGTTAAAATATTTATAATGCACAAAGTAATTGTTTATTGATGCACAAAATAATTGCATTTACTTAAAATTGAATAGTTGACTTAGTATTAAAGGATTTATTCAATCTATTAAATTGTATGTTAATATCGGAATATTCCGCATACTCTGATCATCATATTCAATCACAAAACTTAGAGAAATCAAAATGATATGCATATCGCTAGCTTTACTGGACTTATGAGAGAAGTTCTATACGTATCCAAGTTTAACTAGTTTAAAGTTAGTTTGGGTACTACCACGTACAACTAAGAATGATACTGCTATCCATAATTTACCAATATAATTTGATTGAATGAGTTACAGTTTGCTTAGTCAGTAATGATTTCTACTGTTGCTATTGTTGTTTCTGGTTTATTTATCAAGTTTCCGTGAATGATAGAGAATAAGAAACGAAACTATGAAATGTTTAAGCCTATATTGACAAACTTTACAGTTCTGAACTAGATAAGATTTATTATGAAAGTTATAGTAAGTCGGCGATACATTGTTATAGTATTATTGTAGTGATAGTAGTATGTGTGATTGTGCGAATGTGCTATGCTTACATGTATATAATTTTATCACACTAACGTAATACATAAATATAAATTTAGGCAAGGACTTCGCATCGAAGTATTAGTTTTTATTATTTCAACTGAATTATGAAAAATTAATGTTTATGACAAAATCGCAGTTAACAGGTAATTAGAAATATTGTTGGTTCGGGTGTGCGTATTTTTTGTGAAAATATGGAAAATGATTTACTAGAAACAAACCGAAAACGAGTTACTAGAGTTGAATTTAGTTATTTTGGCAGGTAGCAAATTTAAATTATTTTGGATGAAGCTTCTATGAATTTTGAGCTGCAGGTAAAAGCAAGCAAGTAAATGAATTAAATTTTACCGGTTTCCTGCACTGAATTTTATTGCAATTTCAGGTAACCATATTCATAAATATACATTTCACAGGCAATCCAGATGCGCGTATTTTCCTCACGATTCAAAAATGCTGACATGGATTTTATTAGTTAAAGAGAATTACACTATACTTATATATACACTATATCTTCACAACCCTTTTTAGAGAGTATGCCATTTCCTATTTATGTCAGTGCGAGCTGCGTGGCGTATCCTCTATAAATCAGAGCCGTTTTGTTCGGGCCCATTACACCGTTTTACCGTCTTGCTACTGAGACAAAATTAGATCATACCGAAGGGTAAACCCGTTCATACATACATAAGTTCAGTTGTAAAACCTTAATAGTTACAACGCTCTACGTACCCTTTCGACTGTTACCCACAAGGTCTACCGGCGTTAATCTCCCAATCGTTTGAGTTTGTGTTTCGAAATTGGATGAAATTTAGGTTTGTTGTGGTAGTTTTGATATGTTATATGTATTATAATATGAATAATTTGAGGAATCAAGAAACATGCTAATACTGTAAAATAGCACCGGTAGTGTGGTCGTTGAAATTACGGTATGTCACACAAGGAGTCTGGACTTAAATTCTGCAAACCCCTATAATTTTGATTACATAATAATTATCACTTGCTTCAGTGATCGAAAACGTTGTGAAGAAATTTGCATACTTTATAATTTTTCATAATGTTCTTAAAGGTGAGTGTAGTCTATCAATATGCACTTGATCAGCCTTCTAATTGTTAAAGGCGACCGGAATCCGAGAATGGAACAGTTATTGTTATAGTGATAAACATGGAGGGGAATAGTGATAAAAGGTGTGATAAATAATGATATGGTTGTGGTGGTTATGTAGCTATCATATAAATTAACCACATTTTTGAATTTCCATATAATAACGTAAAGTAGGTAAATTAACGGATCTTATATAAGATCTGTCACACCAGGTTATTTAAAAACAAACATTTAAAGTTCGGTGACCCAATCACAAATGTATATCGTATATAAAGAGATTATGATTTCTTGGCTCGTTGGTGGCGTCATAAGGAAAAACCAAAAAGTAGTATTGTCAAGTCACAAATATATTGTTTTATAGTATTAAAACATGGTAACGAAGATGCAGGAAATCGACTATTCCGTCCTTATCTCTTAAACTACGCTCAGTAGTACAGTAAAATAGTAATGAAATATAATTTATAGAAAAATCTATACAAAAAATGTTAACCGTTAAATTTCTTTAAAAAGAAAACTAAAAATATTTTTGTATCTTGAAAGAAGTTGAGTCCGATTAAGACTTAACTGGTAAGATTATTTTAGTTTTAATACATTAATTAGACAAAACTTATAGTATGATTTTTTTTTCACTAAATTACATCACAATTGATCCACGATGGAAAAGTCTTTACTTTCCAGCTCTATAGTGATTGAACAATCCTAGAGAACACACCCAAATCAACGAATGACCTCAATTTTCAGTCAATGAAATTTTTCCGCTTATCTCCTAGATACTAATCAATCTTGAGTTTACAATGTTCACTGTGTTCACATATACTTCTTGAATTGTAATCTGTTGGACAGGAATTTAATCACACACACACACACACAGACAGAAAGGCTAATATATTTCAAACTTATAATGTTGGAGTCTTCAAGAGGAAAATGAATAGGTTTTGATAAGTTAGTGTGTTAACATCTTAGACTTCAAAACCACTTACCATTAGGTGAGATTGTTGACAAGCGTTAACTTAAATTCTGTAAAAAATAACTCAACTGTAATTTTCCTCGAATTTAATACTTATGTTTCAGTAGGTTAAATACAAAATTACATTTTTTTCTCAACCCCACGCATACATAAGAACATTTTAAGATTAAACAATTATAAATTAATACATACGATCAGACATAATGGTATGTATTATATTACTCTCGATCTGTCCGGTGAAGAGCATTGGTGGTCTGTCACTCATGTTTTCATAAAACTTAATTCAGGTTTTCGCAAAATAACATTTTAGGAATAAGATTATCCATTAAATGTAAACCTTTTAGCCATTAAGATCACAATGTGAGAGTAAAATAAATAAATTAAATTATATTATTATATCAAGAATTTCTTATGTTGCAAGTTTTATTTCAAAATATATTTTTCCGTGTTTAACTTCCGTATCTAAGCATAGTGGATTTTATCAATCAATTTCTTTATTCAACTAAAAATTTATTAAGATTGAATCACATGACTTCAGCAATTGTATTTCATGGCAAGGAGTTTACGCTGGTTATCATAAAAGATGTTGAATATTGGACAGTATTCATATCGTTTATTGGACCGTTTAAGATTGAATGTTCATAGTAAATTTAATACAAAGTTTCCCAAGTTCCAGGGATGTACTTTATACATGTACGAGTGGTTCGATGTTTCGCTATAACTCAAACGGGGCTGGAGTTCACGTATCCGTAACGCTACGTTCCCGCCATGCCGTTGTGACATGCCTCGGTGTCGCCTGAATTTCCTAACGGAGGCTGTTATTATGTAAATAGCTGCGAGTTGGTAATGGCCTATTATCCAGGCTCTACTAGGCTTTACCCTACAAAGACTTGTCTCTCTGTAGTTATGTATTGTACAAAACGATTTATCGGTAATGCTAAAATAGCATTACTTCGGATTAGTTTTATTTTAAAAATGAATATCAATCAATTTTATAACTTAGAGGATTGTATAATTTACAAAGTGCTTGAAAGTTTGGAATTGGGCAGAATAACCTTGAAATATTATTTCAATATGCTGAAAATCATTAAACAAAAACTTGAAACTTATTATGTTATAACTGAGCGGAATCAATTATCAGTTCTAGCTTAGTATTTAATTGCAGAATCCCTGTAACCAAACTTTTGGTTCTAAATTAGTATGTATACTTTTTCATTGAACTACGATTGCAATTCTTCATTCACGATGCTTTACGAGCACTATGCAGCGAAGCAATTTTAAGCCGTTATACGCTGCTGAAATTAGAATGATACTCTTGACTTTTCTAGAAAACATCCAATTCATACTTTACATTAACATATGTTTATGAACATTAAATCAACATTTGTAATTACTGAATAAATAATAAATAATTAATAATAAATCAAAGTTTAGCTTTTATAACCATATCATATAAAAGTTACTTGGATAACTGATCTATATAATTGTGATGACTTTTCGTACAGAATTAAATAAATAGTGATCAATAATTTCGAAGCTTAAGAAAGTCTTGCAATTGTGATGTCTTACATATTAATAATATCACATATACTATATGTGACTCGAATATTTTGTTCTTTTTTTATTATTAGCTCTATGAACACCAGCATTTCATATTGATTAGATCATTCAAAAACATTTTGCCAAGTGTGAGGTACATAATGGGTGGGGCAAAGTCATATTTGAATTAGCCACAAAATTATGTTTGTTAAATTTTGAGAATCCGTGAATTTTTTTAAAACATCTTTAAATTATATACATTTATGTGCATATATGGCTGTGTCTGTGTCTATGGTTATAAGCTAAATGGCGATATGATGGAAACAAGAGTGTAGGCGGAGAGGCGATATGCATGAATTAAAATAAGACTTTCAATATTTTAACGACATAACATGTACACTGGGCAACCGTAGTCGATCGAATGACCCGTTATTATAAATTGTGCCCCGCCTTATATCAGTGGTGTCACGGATGTCGGTGGCGGTGGTTTACCCGTTTCACTCACTGCTTACCAACACAGAGGGCGCTGCCGACATGTAGTGCCGACATATTTATATTTATACACTAAGAGCGTAATCATCGAAAGAAGCAAATGTTAAAAATATTTTAGTAGCAATGGTATGTATTCAGTATATTTGTTTTTACAGTATTTTTTCAAGACTTGATTGCAAAATTGCTATACAAGTAATGTTTATAGAGTAAAGGTAGATTATTAATTTTCGTTAGGATAGAAGGAAAAATAGGCGTATCAGCACGTCCGGCTGTCGCAGGCTTTTAATTACTTTTTAAATTTTTGATTAATTAAATCTCGGAATACCTATTATTTTTCTGCCCGCAATAGTTCCATCAGTGGGTCTTTGATTTACTTTCGACGCTCAGATTTTAACTTAGAATCATTCGCTACACTCCCGATTTAATTATAATTATAATTATAAAAAATCTTGTACTTTTTCGAGATTCAAACGCTACACTTTCGGCTAAAAGTTACTTTAGCAAAGCCTAGACCTAATTGATCCATTGACTCCAGCAATATTGGACGAGGTCGGAACTAAGAAGATAAAAAGGATGATCGCACATGGGTGCTACTGTATTTTGTACGCCACATTTATAATAAAAAAAAACTATTTTCTGTGATACGGGAGGATTTTATTTCTGGTTATTAACAACCATACAGTAAGATTTTTCTCTAATTTCAGGGTTTTAATATCAGTTTTTTTAAAATAATAAGTATCTTGAACAAAACAGATGGGCAATACAGTAATAGTTGTCAATACTGTCATAATATCATGGACAATTATCAATATGACGCGAATAGGCCCAGTGAATGTTTTTTTAGACTGATAAATGGAAGAGACAAAAGACTCCTTTACTTATTAATATAGATACTGTTTGATAATTGTGAACCCTTACTGTTTTCTCTTTCAATTCTTTCGTTAAATAACTCTGTGGGATGACTGGAATAATAGTAAGTGATAAGGCCTGTAGTACCATTATTTTTTTTATTTCCGTCATTCTATGTAATCTTATGATGTACAATAAAGGATATTTTTAATATATTGAATATTACCTTGAGTATACCTTAGGCATTCAATATTGTGATAATGGGTAAATACAAATGTACACCTTTTTGATTTTAGTAAGGTGTAACTAATGAGTTACATGTATCTATGATATTTGTTATTCTGCAATGGTATAATTCGAAGAATATTGGATGTCGATTAGAGTTTTAATCTTTACGGCATTAAAATCATACATTTGTGAATGTGATGTTATATTTTTCGTGATATATGAATTTATTTTGTACCTGCATGAAATTGGTTTGTTCTCATTCCCCTGCCATTCCCTGGTGTGCTGAAATGTATAAATTTTAGGAGGTATATTGGTACAAAATCTATAATATTAAATACTAGTAACTCGCCCCGGCCTTGCTTCGGACAACATAACATTTACGTCTGACGAACGAACAGTACCGACACCGCATGAAAATCTATTTAGTATTTTTTAACAGACTATTTAATAATACAGTAATTAAGTATTTTTATATGAAACACTGTGATTAATAAGTGTATTAAGTAATTACATATTTTTTTTGCAAACGCTTAAACAAATCTGTCTTTTACGGTTAACTCCAAATTAAACGTATTTATGGTAATATACAGCACAGATAGACTTATAATTGGATACAGATAACCTACATCTACATAATTTCAAATCTTGACCATCCGCAAAGTTATAATTGAAATTCATTGTTAGCTTAGAGAAAGCCTCTTGTAGTGACACAGATTCAATTAACAGAGACTAGCTCTTCTCCAGTGTATGATGGAGATGCAAAAATTAATTTAATTTAATTAATTTTATTTATTTCATCGTTATTATACTCACATCTATCACTAATAAGTCTGATGAAATAAGTTGCAGTAAAAACAATATCTTCAAAATTACTTTTAATATTATCATGAAGAAGGAACTTATTCTACTAACATACAAAGACTGATTGAAAGTCAAACACGGACGTCGGTCAAATAAATATTCAAAGAAACAGAGTAGGTAGTCATGGTTGATTTTTACAATTTCAACCCTGGACCATAAAATAACTATCTGACTAAAACTCCTTTCAAAATATAACTAAACAACAACATACCTTACCTTAAGAAAATCATAATTGTAACCATACATTATAATAAAATAACCGTTTTTAAATTTTCAAAATCCTTAAAACAAACGTATAATGCTTTGCCTCGTTAATTGTTACACAAATATTGTTCTTTGCACACAATTCCCTAATGAAATGATGTCCGATATCAATATGTTTCGTCCCAGAATGTGTAACGTTCCTACAAAGTCTTTGTGCTGACTGATCTTTGAACAGCTTTATATTACACTTAATTTCTGTAGATTAAAATATAATGGTCTGCAAAGCGATGCCTCCTTACAAGAATCAGAGATCATCGTCTACTTAGCCTCAGTACTAGAAAGTTCAACTGTCCGCTGTTTACTGCTTATCCACAATACTATGGAATTACCATGACTAAATATATACTCTATGTTATGATCTGCACTCCAATCAGCATCTGTATAGCTAACAATATCCATATTATCATTTTGAAGCTGAGACAGTAGTGCGATGTTCGTTTCAGATAATGCAATATCTGTCCGAGTTGTTAAACTACCTTTAGGTAACTTTTATCTGTTGTTTCCCTTAAAACATTTGTTCTTTGGACAATTTTGATTTATATGACTCATTTTCTTACATCGAATGCACTTTACATTTTCTTTACAGCTAATGCATTCCGTTCGGGATTTTTAATTTTATCTTGTCTTTTTTGTTGTTCTTGTAGCAACTTACTTCGTACATCATCACTTGTAAACTTCAAATTAAAATTTTCTAGCACCGTATTCATTGGATGAAAATCATTTGGCAATCAACTAAACATTATTGTAGAATTCAAACATTTAAAGAGTAAACATGGTTTTATTCGCTAAAATTTGAGTTACATTGAACTAACATACAAATACATAAATGAAAATAATAGAAAATAAGTAGTAATACTAAGTGAAGTGGCCAGCAGCATGACCACAATTATGATGACTACAAATTCTTCACCAAGACATGATCATCTTTGCCAGCGCCTTTTGATTTTTCTTGACATCCTTACTTACTATTTCTATTCCAACTCGATACACTCGTATAAATTTTCATCATAAACTTCCAGTTCACTTAATCGCTGATTCCCATTAATTTTTCTATAGGAATTTCGATTGTAGAAGTTCCTGTTAGTTTGCGCCGCTAGGCTTTAAAGCTTCTAATCACAACCAAGGTGTGAAATGAAACTTAGGCACTGATAATAATTACAATTTATTTGCGAGCAGTCAGGTCAGCGCGGCACATACAAAGGAGTATGAGGTCGTGGGTGTACGGCCTTTCTGTTTCCACTCCGCAACGTAACACGGCCGGAAGATGGTAGGCGGCCCCGAGAATACGGAGATCTATAGTATTTTTTTTTCTCCGTGCAGTTTGGGTCATAATAGATAAGCCGGCTAGGGCGGTGAGCATGTTGCGCGGGCGCAACGCCATTATCGATAAAAACAAATGAGTCATCGAAGGCAGGTGCACGGCGGCGGTGCGGTATACAAAGGCTGTTGCGATATTGTTATATTATAATCATTGTTTGTCAATTGTTATGTGAATTGTTTTTCATCATTACCCTCACCTAATACCTACAAATTAATGCAATGCTAATTTAGCTAATGCTAATAATGGCAGAAGAATTCGTAATTCATGTGGATGACGATGACTCTGACGTAGAATTTTAATGTAAATACTTTTAGATTTAATTTTAGATATAAGTTATTATCATTTTTGTCTTTTTTGCTGTTCAATTTAAACTTAGATATAAGTATTTATATTTATTTTTAATATAATTTATTTTAAATCATTATTATTCTTATTTGAATAAATACGTTGTTTCATCTATTTTTCTTTCATTTTTATCACAATCCCACATAATGACAATACTAAATACACTATCGATAACGCTTATCAACAACAATAATGCGCATCACTATGCCCGCCCATAAGGCCCGTGAGTAGGAGAGAGAGCAAAATACTCGCTTCACCGTTCCGACGTTTTATGTCGCAAACGGCACGGAGAAAAAAATTATACTACAGTCAGACGTTGCACAGCACAGTGGACGATTCCCCGGTACTACAGCGCGCAGCGGGGAAGCAGTGGCCAGCATCGATGTACCGTCTACTGGTATCTGGTAAAATTGTATAGTGAGCAGAGACGTGGATTCGTCTTATCATAATATAATCAAATAATTATGTAATGAATTATATTTCGTTATAATTTTTGTTATAACTGTCAAAATATTTAGGCCGATAGAAACTTTCAGTTATTCAGTTCGGAAAAAATAACATTAAATAGCAATTCTTACTTGGTTTTGTGCTTGCTGGGTCCATAACCTGATGGAATAAGCTGTAGTAAAAAAAATACTGTTTGAAATACTTTTAATATTGTAAAATATCACCAAAATATAGAAGAAGGAACCAAAATTTGAAATTGTAATTTTCAATACCAAAATAATTCGTTGTCTATGTTTAGTATTTTTAAAATCAGTATAGGTTATTCAAAATAAAAATTATTAACTATACTACAAAAATATAACAAATTCAAGGTTACGATTTTCATTGAAAATTTATTTCATACTTGTAACCCACCCTTGCTTCGCTTTAGAAAACCCACCCCATGAGATTTTTCAGTTCTTTGAATAGAATAAAAAAATATTAATTTATTATGAATTAAGAATTCTGAAAAATATTAAATATATACTACATTTGGCCCGTTACAATTTTATAATTAGTATAAATTAATCCTTACTATTGCTCTATCTATTAGTAACGTAACGAATAAAGTGAATAAACTTATAAAATAACGAATAAACTTATTACTAACTGCCCAATTGATTTGCTTTAAAATTGCTTTGAATGTATCAAACCGGTACAAATAAATTTGTTTGACGACATGTGACTCGCTATAAAAGTATATAAATACTGATATGAAATATTGGTTTTTCCCAAATGACAACAAAATGCTCCGAATCCCTCATGTGAGATTTTTCAACAAGTTTCTCAATTTCGCTGAAGGCTTAGCAGTTTTACGAGTCTCGGGAGATATCCTCAATCGTTTTGCCTACAAAGTATTATTTCATATGTATTTCCCTTGTCGGTAGGTATACTGCATTAGGGAGGTGTTTTTGCGGTTCTGCCCCAAATTCACGAAGCGGACTACAAAAAAGGACCATATTCCTATTTTGGAGGCCGGCTACTGCCACCGCAATAACAATTGGATTTGAATAGGAGGATATGTTTTTACGTAAAATGTAGTTAATATAACCGCGTTATTCATAAGTATTTGTTGTTTGTTCGTCGTCCTTAAAATCTTTATTACAGCCTTCAGGGAAAGCGAACGAAAATAAGTGGTAGTTAAATTAATTGGTTTATTTCGTCATGGTAAGCTAAGTTCAAAATAACCCATATTTTTCCCATTGGTGGATGCTGTCTCAAGTGTTTGTCCGAAGATATATGCCCTCAGGCTGTACGATTGGTTGAGTGTTACACTCCCATGATTTACATCCTTTTAATTTTACGATTTACGTATAGAAGTAGCAATTTCAACTGTCGTGTTCTCGTCATGGATGTTCAAACATCAAATCAAATTGGGATGTGAGGGGCTTGTGATACTCCCTCTTTACCAACTGAGTAGGCAACAGCTGGATGGCAGAATCTGGAGATAAAAAAGGTATGACAGTATAATTGTTTATCTTCCTGTTCAGCTCCCATGCTTCTTCTAAAATCAACCGTGAAGTATTTTAATGTGTTTCGCGTGAAATACTTTAATGTGTTTCGCATATATCCCTAAAACTTGTTTTAAATTCAAATAGTTCCTTCCAAGTCACAAACGATGAACTGTTGTTTTATAATAAGTTTGTTAAACACAATATTACACAATAATTACAAATCATTTATATATTCAGTTGTTTAGGTTAAGTTGCTAATACATGGTAGTTACGTATTATTATATCTCACGTTAACTAAAATGTAGGAAATATTTATTAAGGAATTATATTAACATATAATTATATAATATATTATTTTAAGTATGTAAAGATTGTTTTAGATTGTAATCTACTACTAGTTACTATGACGACTAGTTACTATGAGTATAAAATCGTTGTAAGTTGAAAAATAGACCAATCAGTCTTAAATAGAAGATCGAGTGTATAATAAATATTTAAGAAAAGTACAGTCTACTTGTATTGTTGTCCAGATCATAGAACCCCAGCTGTCCAGTACAATTTATTTATTATTATTCATTCATCCCCCACTTCAATTATTACAGATAAGCATAGGCGGCAGTGACCATACATCATCACGTGTTCCGCTCGCTCGTTTGCTGGCTAATATCATAAAGAAATCTAAAAGTAAAACTAAGCCCAGTTACATTTATTGATGTAAGCCTACATACATTAACATAACCCTCTTTTATTATATCGGCACAACATTTTTATTCCATTCCTAATCGAGCTTGAAATTCAGAATAATGTCTTTTGTAAAACAGTCACGAATCAATTCATTCTGGAATTCAAAGACAAATCATATAGAAGATACTTATTGTTCATGTACTGTAAACAACAACATTGTCTGTATAAGTGCGTAAATGTTATTTTTACATAAAAACAATTTATGAACGTATTTGTCCAACCAAAAAACAAGGTCCATGTTATGTTTTGTTTTACCTATTAAAAATATGTTAGTTCTTTTGTAGTGATTAGTTATTATTATGCGCTCTATCAATTTTTTATTTTTTCTTCTACGGTGTTTTTGTTAAATTTGCCCTCTCTTTACACTATTAACATTTACATTAAAACGTATAACCTTTAATTGCATATATTTTAAGAATTATTAGGACTTAAACTGCTTGAACGTTTATTAAAACAGCAGATAAATAGTTTAAAAACATGTATATATTTAGGTGTCATTAAAGTTAAACTTTTTTTTTCATTTAAAGCTATTATCAATTGTCTTAGGTTAAATTTTTTTATTGTTTTCTAAAATATGGTACCCACTTGTGTATGTGAGATTATACTTCAAATTATCAAATGCATTTCATATTCGGATAACTATGGTGACGGGTGTCGGGAGCCTGTTGAAATATATCGAAGTCAACAATTACCGTTCCAGAAACCCTTTAAATAGATTTCCATCCGGCCCTTCGGATCACAACCGTAACGAAATGTACTTAATAATATTGTAACTTTGACTGACAGATAACACTCAGCTTAAATCGGTGGATATATAACAAAGGGATTCAATATATTCGTAACAATCTTTGGTATGGACAAACGACGTTAAACGAATAAGTTTCAACGTTTCAAATAATTTTTGAATAATGCATCCAAACCATACCGTAAACTTTTTTATACCGTAGGTGACGTTGTGTGAAATTTTAACAAATTTTAAATATGATAAATATTCATTTATAATGGCGTCGTGGGTTGGAAAAGGGGACGTGCCAGTTGAGTAATAGAAGTATACATACTTCTTTAACGATAGTAAAATACGCATAAGTGTAACTACGCGAGCAACAGGATGTGATGAGCAAATTTCGATGGTTTCGAGAAGAGAAATAAAATATATAATTAAAATGTTTAGACAGGTCGCTCAAATATTTTTTATACGGATTTGTGTTGTCAGGAAGGTTCGCGAAAATTCGGCTTAAAGACAACAAACTATAGCGAGGCACTATTAAAAGGCTGTACTGATATTAAGCATGTCGAGTATATTAGGTGACTCTTGTCCTTAAAAACTGGCCAGGACACTTATATATATCTTTAATATTACTTTAAGGCTAAACAGCGAAAATAAATGGTAGTAAAAAAATTTTTCTTTAATACACGAGATGTTGTGAACAAAACTTGTTTTCTAAGTTTTAGGTCCTGGAGACATAACTTCCAGTCTTGTCGTACGTCTAGAGCTTTAAATCAAATCGTATTTGTAACAAACATTACATAACAATATTACATAATAATTTTGATAAGTATATAAAAAACTATGTAAAATTTATATAAGTGTAATGCAAAGACTTAACGTACTCGTAACTTAGTCCTGGACACCTTTTATATTAAACTCATGATTAGAATACACATGCGGTCAAATTAATCGAGCCACCCGCTACTTTGGTACTCAATATTTTTCTTTAAGTATAACACTTACATGATTATGAGTCATACCAAAGAAAAGAGCGTTTGATGACCTATAAAATAAATTGAAACATTATTTTTTTCATTTTTTAAGTATTTAAAGACAGTATTTACATAAAGTTGTCATTTTAACAACATTTATCACTAGTTAACATTAATATTTATTTATGCAACTGTTGTATAATAAGGGGTATTAAAACACGAATGTGTGTTTATCACACGAGGCGAAGCAGAGTGTGATAATAGTATCACATGAGTGTTTTAATACCTAATTATCAACAGTTGCATACAAGATTTTATCTACTCCCATGCTTTAAATCCTCTATAAAAGTTTCTGGCACAGTTAGCTTACTGCTAACATTAAAATAGCCAGTCTTAGTAACCTAATATCATCCATTACTGAGTATATACAAATAAACTAAGAATTAATGAAATAATTATTTATTGTAGTAGTAATTAACATTTTGTATATTAAAACATTTTTGTAACACTTGCGAACTTTTTTGTAAATAAAACAATAAAAATATCGAACAAAGATGGCGGGGATTCGAATAACATACTTTGTTTACGGCGCACAGCGTTCTGGTAGTGAAACGCATGTGAATGACAATGTTCTTTTTTTAAAATTCATACAGATATCACACATCGAGCAGTAAGAATGTGGCTGTCTGTTGAGTAAACCCTTGGCACAGAAGGGATCGAAAAGAAACAAATGAGTGTTATAATGAAATTCAGTACAACACTATATCATCCGTTTGGATGATATTATCGCACCTTTAGAATGCAAGTGACTTAACTCAAAATTCCAGATTTTACTATAAATTTACTTAAAAAAGCCTACTCTAAAACCCCATGGTGAAAAAGAGCCCGAATTATGAGTGAGAAAGGGAAAAAGGGAAAACCTCATACATCAGTCTTCTTAAATTTATTCAAGACCATACAATTTTGAAAATTTTCTTCGTCATTTCCCATTAATTGCAATTTTTGAGTTAAGTCCCTTTCATTCTAAGGGTGCGTTATCGTTATTAGGACATTGGGTGTTCTAATGTTGGCAGTAAGCTGTTTAAGATTTTTTTTTATAGAGGATATAAAGCATGGGAGTAGATAAAGAAAAAAAAATTGAAGACAAACCAAATTTCAAAAAAAGATTGAAAAAAGTGCTGGATAATATAGGGTGTTGCCCCAAAGTCCAGTCTCTATACTCCCGAGAAAGCTGATGCCGAGTTCAACGGTAAACTACAGTCAATCTCGAATCAGTTGCTGCTCTTCGTGGTTTCAGGATTTTTTCAGCAAGTCTCCTCCTGACTGTGCGTGTGCTTATGCCCACTACACGTTAGTCACGCAGTTATTATTGGACCTAAACTGCGTTGAGTTGCCGATTTCGCAAAATAAATATGGTTGATATAACGATCGTCTGCGGCTGATGTAGCCCTTGACTTTCCTGTTCCTGAACAAAGACTAAAAGTATCTAATGACTATTGTTATTAGATATATGAACACACCGCCCACACTATGTCAGACGGATTTGGCGGTCGAGAATATTCCTATATTAGAAAACTGTCTTCGCTTCGCTTCAGAAAAACTTCTCGTTACGGTTAGAAATAGCAGCTGCGTAGTTTTACATTGCGTCTTTCTCGTTATACTTTTCTTATTTTTAGCCGATTTGTAATGAAACGAACTTTAAATATTAAGTGGTGCTTACTGCAATATATTAGTAAAAACCAAAACGAAATCGGCTAAGCCGTTTCCGAGATTAGCGCGAACTAACGCACAGACTTATAGACAAAAATCCTGACAAGTATTGTGTAGGATTCTATTGCGTTAATAAAAACCCCTAATGATAGTTTTTCTCATATATTCTATATGTGCAGAAAGCGATCAGTTAGAATTTTATTGTATGTAATAGATAAGTACCTTATTGCCTTATTACGTTATTGTTACCAGCACGGTATGTCTGGCAAAGTAAGTAGTAGAAATCTTTTAACAATTTCACTAGGTACACAGGCTCAGGTAGACTTACTATCTGTCAAAAAGTTTTGGGTATCGATCTGAAGTTCGGGTCTAACTGATGTGATTTTTCTTATTTCTTTTTATTAATTCCATAGATGACAACGTTATCTAATAACGTGTTGTAAAAATCTGTGCTTAAGACAAGACAAGATAAGATAGAAGTAATTACATTAACGTATGATGAAATATAAGGAATATTAAAGACGTAATTCTTTATAGTTTCCGTCATTTAAGTTAAGCATAATGACATCTATGGTTTAAGAGCAAACTTTCATTATGGATTTCTAATTATCACAGCGGCAACATCTATGACTGTGACCAATGAAAATATGTATGTTGAAATAAAATACGTCGTATTGATTTACGTAAAAATTTTTCTTCTTTCGTTCTTTGTCAACAAAATAAATTATACACATTAGATTCAGATATTTATTTGCATTGAGAGAGACAAATTAGCAGTCAATTTACGATACTTGCACTGTACTCGCCCATTAATTAATTATGCAAATGTGAAAAAAAGCAATTTTTTTTATTTCGTCATTAATACCTACTTATAATGAAAATTAGAATTTAATGCAAATGTAACAATTATGACATTAAGATACGTAACTAAATTACTTTAAATTTAAGTTGAGGTCACCTGTGTTTTTTTTGTAAACTAAGCTTCAGATTCAGCATTATCGTAACCTGACTAATGCAACTGCTTGTGTAGAAAAAATCAGTTGGTGCGTCTAAAGAAGTTTTAATATTAAAAACTAATGAAAATTTTATAATAATTAATACCCTCAATCATTAGTGCAACTCCGAGAATATGTACCAGTATATGTTTCAAATTTACTTTGTGTCAAAATGCAGTTGGCAACCCTACTATATACTGTCACCAACAGATGAGATGCTTCAACTTTGTCTGTATCTTCTGAATTATGAATGAACACACTTGTAAAGGACTTCAAACGCCCGTTGTGGTTGATATTAGATTGCGTCCGGGGTTCTTAGCATTGAGTAAATTGCATGCCTTATTGATATGGATTCGGTAACAAAATGATCTTGCCGGTGCACGCAAATCTCTCCTAAACACAGGAACGAACAAAAAGGCAATAAGTGTAAATGTCTGCGGCGATAAGTATATGATCCAGATACTCGTACCTATTACAATTCAATGATCTAACCTATTGGATCTTCATCATCTTGGTACCAATACGATATTCTGTATTCGCCATATGTTATAACATACATGTATTCGTTTATGATTAGTGTATGACTGTAAAAATAAAATTTTAAAACATTGAATGTTGCTACGCACTCACATCTAAATTTTCATTTGTATTCATTTTATTATGATAACAGCTAATCAAAGGTAAATGTTGTTTGAAGAAGGTTTTACTATGAAAAACATTCACTCCAGCACTGTTAGCTAACTGAAACAGAAATGGGTGGTTACGTAGTTCAAACAACTAACAACCGATGATAAGGGACAGTGCTTAAATTAAGTTCAACGTCGAAAAAAGGACCACAGATTTATCAACGGCAAATGATCAGCCAAGTTAAACAATGAATGCAGTTGGTATTTGGATAGTTGCCCGTTAGTGGCAAAATTTCTTGAACGCTTCTAAGCTTCGGAGTGTACATTAAGCCATTGTAGCAGTCGTTATGATGTCGGATGCCTTCGTACGGAACAAAACTTTCTGACACATTAGTTGATGACTACCGCAATAGAAGCAGCTAGGGGATTACATTATAGGACCCCTGGCCTGCAGTGACCCGATAATGTGAGTCACATAGGAGTGTAGTAAAGTGGTATTGACTCATATCCAATAATGTATTATTATTATTAAGCAATCATTCATTCGCTAAGCGACAGAGCTCGGTTTTGCAATTACATTTTTCAGTACGCAGGTGCTGCTAAGGTATGTGAGTTATCGTTGACATTGTGTCATTATTAAGCCAAAAATTGCCTTTACAAAAGTTTGAAATATGTGAATTAAAGTGTGAATACATTAAACTTTTATTAATTAAAACAAATAAGCTACAACTGTTTGGTATAAACCCATTGACGGTCAACTGAAAGGTACTTACCAACTACAGTTTCCTGTTCAGTGATATTAGTGATATACGCGATATATAAAAATAAAACACCAGATGTATAAAAATCCATAAAATATGTCTAGGCCTGAATATCGATAACAAAATTACCTACATTAAAATTACCAAAAAATATTCGATGTACTGTTTCGTCCTCGTTATTTATATTATATTTTTATCTGTGGCCCACCGCCTGCCATTTATTAACCCCTATGTAGCTTATAGTTGCACCGGCTCCTTACAATTATTTACCATTAGGCAGCTCGGTGCGCTTGCGCAGCTCATATTGCGCCAGTCTTGTTCCATAGATAAAAGTATATCTTATTCCGACCTTTCCGTGCAGTAGAAATAAGTTTCATTGCGCGTTGACTATTGGTTTTGCTTGTTCGTTATAAATTTTTCTATTAGTGTTCAGCTTTCTGTCTTGCTTCTGGTAGTTAATGCTTAAACGTTGTATTCTATCATTGTCACTGTTTTTCCAGTTTCCTTTTTTTGTTTCTGCGTAGTGTAACTAACTCGTTTGGTGTGAACAGTTTTGGACTTATTTTTTTACTCACTCAATTTTACATGCACACCACATCGCACACAGTACTCATTAAATTTAGCAAACACTAACAGAGCCACCAACTAATTAGTGCACCGCAATAACTACTGCCTTACCACAACTAGGACCTTGCCATATAACTCTACATATAAAATAGCGCGTGCTATTTTGTGAAATCATTGACGTTAATTGTTTGGGTTATTTAATTTAATATTTTTTTTGCACGCAGTCGATAACTAATTATTTATGTAGATTCAATTTTTTGTAGAAGGGAACTCCGTATGTGATTGCATGCATCGCTATCTCGTCGAAACGACTTGCCAGTTGTTAATTCGCTACTGTTGGCGGCTGCCAGATCGTTCCGTGTTTATAAATCCACCGAATCCAAATCATTTGATTTCTTGTCAATTACATGTAACTTCATTAATTTGGGACCTTTGAAAAATAAATTAAGTGTAATGAATTTACTAGATGTATTTATTTTAGAAATTTTTAAAAATTACGTACGTCTACTATTGAGGAACGTGAAAATGAGATATCCGATCGTATAAAGATATCACTTGGGGCATATCTTGTACATGTTATTTGTCTGATGTTGTTGTATTCAGAAATCGTTGTTAATTATAACGAATAGATCGGGTATATTTTTCTCTTAATCTTATCTCTAAAGTATTGTTTTCTAGGAATCTATTTTTAGCAGCTTTTTAATAGCGTAGAATTTACGCTTTTTTAACTTCATTATTGAGTAAAATAATTAAATCGCTCAAGTGATAGTCAAAGAGCAGTCCCCAAGGAATCATTCTAAATCCCTGTAATTGACTCCAAACGGTGACTGGCTAGCAGACATTCTGGGACTAATTATTATTGTAATTTCACACATTTTATACATTGTCTTGTAGAATTCATAGTAATTTGGTAAGAGTTAAGTAATACTGGTTAAACGGGAGGATTAATATATTGTTACGAAGCTACTCGAAGGATAGCCGAAAGGAGAAAGTCGGCAGACTTACGAAGTTTCTGGAAGGGTGGCCGATCCTTCCAGTGAGAACAATGGAGGCAATAAAAGTGAAACCCGGGTAGTAATAAAAACTACCTGGGACACTTCAGGCCAATCTCGTCCTTATGCGTTAGGCAACACGGGTGAGATAGGCATACATTGCCTAAAGGTAGTTTACCTGACCCGCTATTGTTAGGGCGATTAGACAATTAGACGAATAGCAAAGTTATGAAATTCTTGTAAAAATTATCCAGCCATTCCGCCTCTTCGTTGGGAATCTATTCTGATCGTGAATTATTAGATAAAAAGCCATATTAAAATTATAAAATGACAGCATTAGATACAATATTACACATAATTAGTGGGCACGAGTAAAACAAATTAATTATTGGAGATAATAGTTGAAGATGCTCAACGAAAATAAAAAAATGAAAATGCAATTTTGAAACGGACTTATAATTTATTTTATTAATATTACAATTAAATTTTTATTAGAAATTTAGAGTCACAACAAAATAATTAACAATTTTTATAGACATTTGATTTCCTGAAATGAAAAAATCTGTTTGATTTTCCCGTATCGTAGTTGTACTCAGAATTTAAAGTTATAAATTCATGAAGAGATTTTTATAAAGTTTAGATATAAAAATCAGTCTGGTTTAAAGTCACAAATCAAAAAGGCCAAAAAATAAGAGCCGTTAGTTGATATTGATAATAATGAAATAAAGTAGCAAGACTAAATAATTTTACATAACATCCGCAGTGCGTGCTTGAAAACAGTTACGTTGTACAGAAAAAAATATTTTTATATTTTGTTAATATATTATGGGATATTGCCAGTAGTCAAATCGAATTTGTAATATTAATAATAGGATGACACACTCAGAATTACTGGTAAGAAAACTATTATGCCATCAAATATCTCAATATAAAAACGTTAACTAAAACATTTATTTGCAGAGATCATAAAGATTCTAACAAGTTTTAATTTCAGATACTATTCTAAAACTATTATAACAATGTAAAAATGTCCACTAACAACGTTGGAAGTCTTGATCAAGTTAAGTCTATGATTGAATGTTATTGTTAGCTTAGGGCACGTCCCTTGCAGTGCCGCAACTAACAAATCCAATTAACAGAAACTGGCTTCTCTTCGTGAGATGGGAGCGTAAAAAGTGCTTTTGTAGGATACTATTTTATATTTTACCTACTTCCCCAAACTTTACATTTTTGATAGTAAGACTAGTGTCGACATGCTTTATACAAATATATACACCATCTGTACACTACTGTTTCTATGCGCTGTGTTTATCTATACCTCAATCATTAAATGTTTTCATAATAAATTATCATATTACCACCATTATCATATCCACCAATGGGACAAGTTATGTCCAATGATATAATTTTCCCGTCGATAAGCTTAAGTCTCCTCTCACAATGAAAAAGGTAAAGGCCATACTCCACTAAGCTGGTCAGGCGCAGATAGGCAGATCAAACATTCTTGAAAACATTTTGGAGAACTTTCGATTGTGTTATTTCCTTCACGGTATATTATCCTTCGAGGCAATAAATAACTAATATACACGTTGACTTTGAATTCGAATTCGTATATGTGATTGACTTTCAAATCACTAGAATATCAATCCTTATGCCTAGTGTGTTTGTTAAGCCTAAGAAAATAAAACTCAACTCTCACTCATACTTTAGCACTAGTATTCTTTAAGTTGTGCGTGGCGTAGACCCAAATAATTTTTATATTGTTAAACTCAGACGTCGAAATGTAGCACCTGCACGAAATGACTGGTTTGTCCAAGGTTTGACCAACAACTTTAAGTACGTTCCAATTTGGATCTTTCTTTCACCTGAATGTTTAGTTAAGCGAAGTAAAAGTAGGTACGTAACTTTATTTCAAAAATTATCTCTTTAGGGCTTTGTTAATACATTCGTATAGTTAATTTAGATCTCAATAGTTAAACTCTGATATCACTAAATTGGATGTCGGCGTTCGACTATCCAAATATTAGATATAAATTAATTATGTATATGTGTATGTATCTATTTTATGGGCTTTCCCTAAGACTTCTTGTTAGACCTAAAGTTTGACTAGCCAAACATTTATATTTATACTAAAATTGACATTGTAACGAAGACGAATTTATTCGTCAAATATATTATTATTATTAATTTTAATTTACGTGGGTAGGCTATGTTACTAATATAAAAGTTAAAATATTTCTGCTTAACTATTAGTCTCTTACGTACAAAATACAAAAATGGTAAATTTACGATATTACCTGCAAGGAAACCTTAATATTATAACTCCGCATTATTTAACACAGACATTTTATTAACAGGGCAGTTAACAAAGAATTGCCTGATTTTCAGCAGCTTTATAATAAATTGATGTTTATAATTAATAACAAATTGGGCGTGAAATTTTGAGGGGCCAAGTTCAAACATTTTGCGAGGCCTGAATACACCTTCCAAATTCTATATGTCAATTTTACAACGAGGAACTATTTATTTATAAATGCTATTACATATTATATGTTATTAAATAACATGAATATTAAATAATAATACAATCCAATAATAACGCCATCGAAATCGATAAAACATTCTTTTGCTATCGCGTCGAGAGGTAAACTACGGTTAGCATCGAAGGCAATGCGACAGCCTGATTTGTTTTTGTTTAAAAGATATACGCTGCAGGACTACAACTGACACGCAATCACTAATAAATGTCAGGCGTTCTACGTCCCGTTCCAATCCATGTTCATAGGTGCTGCAACTTGTCGAGATTTACAAAAATTTGGGAGCTTTCCAATTCTCACTTTTTGAAGTAGTTTTTTAAATAAATTCAAGCAGTATATTTTCACTTTCATAATACGCTTTCAAGGGGCAAAAATTCAATGAAAGTGCTTAATCTATAATCATGTATTCATGTTGCATATAATTCGTTGTACTTTAATTTATGTAAAAAGTACATTTCTGTGAAAGCGCCTGGATTTTTAAGGACTTTACGAAGCTACGCTGAATTTTGATTACTTTGACACTCCTTTAAACTGAATGAATCTAAAAAAATGTCTTACATCAGTTAATCGTATTCAGCAGAAAAATAACCAAAATCGGGATTTTCTACATGCATAATTTTCGCAGACCACGGAATAACTTAAAACGTGTATTCGGGTTTCGGGTGTAATTTAAACAAAAGACCTACTTGTTTCTAATTACTAATTTTAAGAATTTTCGTTATCGTACCGTGTCAAGTTCTTCGAAGAAGGGATAAATGTGTCTCAAAACTATATCGGGTGATTACTGTCAATGTAGAAGGAGTATCCTTTATCCCGTGATACATTTTAAATAAAATAAAATTTGCTTATGTAGAAGTACAACATATAAAAAGAACTAGATGTTTTTTTTTTTATTTCATACAAATTTGTATATAAAATGTAACTATTCGACTCAACCCAAAACCCAATGTGAAAACATTTTTACTCATTTTAGAGACAAAAGCAGACCGGATTTGTCGGCTGCGGGCTTTCCCCGACCGGCGTCGGATCTGCTGCGGTAACTAATGGCGTGGTTTGAAATGTGTATTACTATTAGTGAATCTCACGTTTCAGAGACCGTTCTAAATTTCCTACTTTATTTCGCTTTTAAGAAAAGATTAGTTATGAGAGGTGCGCTGTTATTTACGTAGTAGCTATTTTTGTATTTGGGATTAGACTAGAAACCTGACCTAATTTCGTTTACGCCCGTTTTCAATAATCAATCTATGAATTGAGATTAAGATCATTCCAACAAATTCATCTGTCGTTTATCTATCTATAAAATACGTTTTACAAATATCCACTTATCTGAAGGTACACATTGATTGATAGATTTCCCTCCGAACATTTTAATATTTGATTAAAAACTTGTAATTGTAAATACTGTTCAATATCGTAAAAAATAAGAAATTAATGGAACATTTATGTTTATAATCTTGTAATTAAAAATCTATGTGGCTTATTTGTAGCTTTAATTTGATTTAATTTTGATTATACCAAAAACAAAAGGTATTATTGCTTTATGGTGTACATATATGATTCTGATGGGAGACACTATCGTCTAGTCAATGGTTGAGGGCAAAAATTATAAAAATAAAAATTATAAAATAGGGATATCACCTTAGTTAAGGAGATAGCTACTTAACATTACAAATGTCATCAATCTCGTAATAGTTATTGAAATGCATTATAGAGTATTTTCACACTATGATCTTTTGTGGAATACCGTTGATACTCGTAGATGAACAATAAGATATATAAATGGATCAATAAATAAAATATGGATATTGAAATTTTGATCTCACGTAACGGCAACCCTGGATAAATAGATTATTGAAACCTTGGTTAGAGAAACACTATCCTTGTTTACAAATAAAACCCGGACCGTCACTACTCATATCGTATGCCGATTTTGGTGAAACGCATCTCAATTTTCAGTTTACCTCATTTCAGGTGATTTTTGGTATCGTATGAGAAACATATTTAGTACACTGGCAGTAAAAACACTAAAAAACATTATTTTATTAACCTTTATACAGAAAATACATAGTGACTTTTATTTCCTATTCAGTGAGAACAAACCAAGCTAAAAAATCTGTATTAAAAATGAAAATGTTATTAAGTTTTCTGAACTGAAATGAGGGTGGGTCACTAATATTTTATAAAAATAAAAATGAATAGTATTAAAATTCGTTAGTAACACTACTCCTTAATATTTACGACACGATATGTTACGTCGTATCCCGAGCTATTTCAAATGTCAGTGAGTTAAACCGTACCGAGTGGATTTATTTGTTCCACCTGAACTCACGGTTCGAATTGGTCTACAACAGACATCCAGATTTATTAAAAAGATTCATATTTTCATTTCGACGTTTATGCTGATTCCGAATAATAAGGATTTTTATGATATCCTACCTTACGTTATCGGAAAACCGATGACGGAGCATATTTAAATTCCGCTAGATACCTACTTGTTTTACATTATTTTAGCAACAGCCGGCGAACGAATAGACCCTGTCATAATATATATTATGTACCAGGAACTCAGGTTGCTGGTTGGGACGGAATTTTACGAACATACCCTGGTGTTACTTCTTCGTCCGCTCTTCAGTAGTGCGTACAACAGGCAGATGAGGTTGGTTTGAACAAAGAATAAAAAGAGTTGTTGTAACATGACTCCCAAATGAACACAAAACTGCAACTTTAACTTTGGCAGTTTTGAAGGAATCAATTTAATTAATGGTATTTTAAATATATTTATAAAATTTATAAAAAGAGATTAAGAGTTTTTCTAGAGTTTATTTACACAATCGATACCTACGGACTAAATTGAATTTAAGTGCAGTCTGCATACACTTTTGCTATGTTCACTTGTATGATGTAATGTCTCTAATTCCTCACAAAATCCTCTCAGCCAGTTTTATAAATACACTAGCTGTGCCCGCGACTTCGTCCGCGTGGAATTTAAGAAAAAAGTTGTTTAGTACAAATAAATGTAACCTAAGTTACTCCTTATTAGAGATTAGCCGGAACAAATAGACAGACAGACAAAAATTGTAAAAAAAAATATTTTGGTATATACATTCATATGCATGTAGTAAAAAGCGGTTATTTTAATATTACAAACAGACACTCCAATTTTGTGTATGTTTGTAGACACTCCAATTTTATTTATTTATTTTTATCTATAAAAAGACAATTCAGTTAACTTTGAGTTATATCGAATCGATATTCAACCCGTTTCAGTGAACTCGTCTCGTCGTCCTTCATCTCCTAAGATGCATATAAAATATGATGCATGTTCAAAGTATGACGCGAGTGTGGACGCACGGCACGGGAGTCTATTCCGGGCGCATCCGGCCTGCCAGCTGTCCGCTCCGTTATGTGACAACTGCGCCCCCTGTCACTTACACCCAATCTCGGAAAGCATAAATTAAATGTCACTTTCAGCGAACTCGTAACACTGTAAGGAATTATCAACGTTTTCATATTGAATTTGTTTATTATAAGCACGACAGTGAAGTGGTGAAAGAATACAGATTGGTAGAAAAGAATGATATAACGTTATATAATAATAAGCATCACATTGTTCATAATAATATCTAATGCGTATTTCTAGAAATATTCAGTAGCAACTCGATAATCTTTAACAACATGGACTTCCGTTACACGTTAGTTATTAAGGGCATATAGCGTCTACCTTATTTAGGTTAGAATATTTTGTCTGATAAAAAATATAAATTATGTAGTTCAATTACTATTACTACTTACTGTTTTACTATTTACTATTTTACTAACTTACTATTTTAATAACTGGGTAATTTGAAGTAAGATATGTAATAATAGGTACCTATAACGCACATTTTTGAAGTAATAATATTAAACTTGTATCAAGGCCAAATCTGTCTGAACCCACATTAAATATGCATAATATGTCGTTTCTTTTATTTGTAATATTGTTTTTTTTATTATTATCTATGTGTAACCGATTACAGGTAAATCAATGAACAGATTAAATAATAATTTAATACGTATAATGAATGTTGCGAGTCAATAAGTAATTTTTATTTCAATAAATGCATATGTGTCTGCAGTATTCCATAAAACATTCAAATGGATGTTCTGGTAACTTTCAATGCATCTTGTAGCTATTGCATACATAAATACATAAATTTTTAAATCATAGAATTAAAAACCCAGTTCTGATAGGATAAAATGCGGTAGACATAAAATTTATAAAACATCTGACAAAAATAATGTATGTATTGCTTTGGTGGCAGATATTACTTATAAACTCATGTTTCACGAAAGAAGGGTGGGTTACTAGTATGTATAATATGTTTCCAACGACTATTCTGTTCATTGTGCTGACTCCGATACTACTAAATAACAATAGAGCCGAAATCTAGTTGGCAAATATATTCATTATGCCTGTTAGTCTAATGGCTCTACGGCTAGAGTTGCGCTTTGTCTCGGCGAATGAAAAGGAGTCGATAGTTTCGAGGTCGGCGCCCACCAACGATCCACCAAACGAAACAATTGCGTGGGAAAGAAAACAAAACTAAGCTATTACCTTAATGTATAGTAGTTACTCGTTTATAGGGGTAAAAAATTTATCAAATTACGTAGCTAAACTCAAAATAGCGTGTGACGGAAAATCACATGTTTCAAAAACGATAATGCATGTCAAATTGAAACCAATTTTCGTTTCAAATATTTTTTAAGCTTAACCTCCACATGTTCAAATATTTTTAGAGTTTTCCATGTAAAAATTAAAAAGATAGAGAGGGTGATACATTTTATTACACATTACGAGAGTGTGTACCATGAATGGAGAAGACATAGTGACGATCAAACGGACAGATGGGTAGAACAATTTTATAATGACATTAAACGGGATTTTTGGGATTACTAATTAAAAAAAATATATATTTTATTCTAGAAATTTAATATATAAAACATTTTGTAATACCTAATTTTATGAATATTTCGCGTACTAAAGTTAGATTTTCTAAGCAAATGTGTACTTTCCGAGAAATGTTTACGTTGCCGTCGTGAGTTACCCCAAAAAGCAACGAGAAATCTTCACATAATCACGTGGAGCGGTGCTAATGGCTTATCATAAAGTATTGTGGGAGTACAGTACATTGTGTATGTCGTAATATCGTCACGTCCAATAACCTAGAGTTGGAGTTTATTGTCTTATGGGTGATTTTATCACAGAGACCGTCAGATTACTGCTCAAACGACCAACGGTCTAGCAAATAGAACACTGATGATAAGTGATAATGGCTGCCCACCCAAGTACAATATACGTATAATTTATATGTGTACAATTGTTTTCTATCTATTCACGAACTTCATCATTTTTAGATGAGCTTTTCAGAAACTTACAAAGATTTTAGAGTGAACTTTAATTTTTTATTTGTATATCTTAAGTTTCCTTTTCACTCATATGTAGTAACTATATTCTCTATGAATTTTTTGATGTAACTCTATGAATTTTTTGATGTGCGCATATTAATGATGTCAAATAGGATTGTGGACAGTTGAAGATGAACTTCGAGTTTCGCTTGACGTCAGTAGGTTCTAATAGCTCAGTCAGTCAGATGCGTTGCCATGGCCATAATTGTGAACAACAATTTGGTTGTCATGACAAGGATTTGGTCAGAAAGCATAAATACATGCATAAAAGTTGTCACGACTATTTACAAAAAAAATATTACATACACAATTGTAGTACTCAGTAGCTAACGCACTGTAATTTATATTTTTCATTCACGTCTTCTGAAATAGGAAAGAGAAGTAATAAAACGCGTGAAGCATGCGGGGTTGACTTTCAAATAAAACGACTGAAGTATGTATATAAAAATCTAACGAGGATGTCGGCCCGAAGCGTTTCGAGGCACGCGTCATTAATCTCTGCTTTATTATAAACACGGCAGCCGACCAAATCATAAACACGTTTAATGCGCACTCAGTTAGCTCATATACATCATTTTGCTTAAAGTTCACCACAAAGTCAAAAGGCACGTCCTCTTCACTGCAATAAATGACTCTAATTTTACTTACGATAATACTGAAAGACAGAAAATAAATATTAATATTTTAATAAACACGAATAAAAATAGAACCAAGCATTGTAGTAATCGATGAAATGTTAATAACTCTACAGTTATTTATCGGTCGCTTATAATCCAATTAAAGCACACACTGTAATTCTTTGTCTTGCGAGTGGTAAAGACAATACAAACAAATATGACCTAGGAATAAAGACTTATCTAATCGATCCCGGGACCCTTAGCACAATTGTTAAACTTATATACAATTATTTTATAGGGTAACCTACGGGTATAAATGTTTCAAGTGAATTTACACTTTTCGAAGGTCGGCACTTTTTATAAACAAGCAATATGAAACTACCAAGGAGATACTTTTTTAAATTACTGTAACTGTTAACTTTTATTACTTTTGATTAACTACATATGTAACCCATTTCCAAGCACCCTTGTCCTTAATATAATTGTTCAATTTTGAGGAACATTCCATGATACTCATAAGAATGTCTTTGACGTGAGTTTTGAATTTGCAATATTTTAACTTATTTGAACGAGGAATATTTCATCACAGGATTCGAGGATTGTAATTGAAATGTATTACGTAAATCTAAATTATCTTGATCAATAGAATTATTACATAAATATTTCCCATTTATTGCATTTCTGAAATTTCCCGGAACATTTCCCAGCATTCAATTGAATCATTAGTAATCTTGTTCTACAGTATATTCGATTATGTAGTTGCATTTCAAGTTATATGGTCCCAAAGAAAACTTTCAGAAATTGTGTGAAAAATCCATGCAATATCTCCATAAGGTATTTCACATTTTTATATGATTTATTATCTATATTCAAGGAGATCTACACTTAATTGCATCAAAATCATTGAAGCCTTTAAAACTAGAGCTGGTAGACATAATTACATTCGCAACAATTTGTCTTAGTTCATATGTAGGTGCAATAGATTTAAGGATGGATTTTACTAGGGTCTCGTAAAGAACTATAAAAGTTTTTTTTGTTTTATAAGTGGTAAAAAGTGGTATGTTTATCTGTATAAATCTGTAGTATCTGTATGTCTGTACATTCAATTTTTTTGCCAAATTTCATAATAAATATTAGTTTTATGAATCACTGACATCAAATTGAACATTTTGAAAAATTTTGTCTGTCTCCTCTGCCTGTCCGTAGGTTCCTTTTTAACTCAAGAACGGCTAGACCGATCTTATTTTCATTGTTCAAACCAAACGAAGTCGGAGGGGGCCACTAGTATAGTTCATAAATAAAAGTGTTACAAATTAATATATTTTTAATTCAAACAACGGGAAATTCCCAGTTCTACAACAATGCAGATTCTTTATCTAAGCGTAAGCGTTTTCTTAAGCGACGCGAAAGAGGTTTGCTAGTAGATTATGATAATGGTGCTAATATTTTATTCATATTTTTTATTTTCATTAATTCATATCTAATAATAGGGTCCCCCGCTTCCTTTTTGATCGGCAACGCATCTGTGATGTCTTTAGTGACGGTGATGTCCACGGGCGACCCTGACTAACATCAGGTGCCTCGTCCAGTCGCTTATCGACTAGTTACATAAAAAAAATATTACATCTATTCACCCATGTGAATAGATAGATAAACGAACAAAGCATGTGAGTGTTTACAATATAATCTTGTTAAATATCATCTACATTTCACCTGTGTACCAAACTCACATACGAATTTGTATTGCACAGCTAAGTCATAGCCTAATATTAATTACATATACCTATATCTCATAATTACACATTATTAATAATTAGACCAATTAACCGTACGTTCTATCTGGAGGTTTAAAAAGCTTACTTGTATAAAGAACATGATTTCTTAATAATAAATAAATACCTATATGTAATACTTACTACATAAATTTTAAGTCACAGTATATTTCTTTTTGTTCAAAAATATATCTTGTTCTAACAAAAAACATTTTAATTATATAAAAATTCTGCTTTATTTAACAACGCTGAAACACTAACATTTAATTATATTTTGCGCTTGGCAAGGTCTGTGGTATGCTTATTACATGAAATAATTTGCTAAAGACTATTATTCATAATTAAATCATAATTATCGTGCAGCTTACTTAAGATAGTAGAGTCATTTATAAATGTTAAAACAACAACAATTATACAAAAAAAACGACTAATAAAAATAAAAAGGAACTTACACGCCTTGAATTAAAAAAAAAGGACGTAAATACATACATATGTAATACGTAAATGTAATATAATGTAATGTAATATGTAAATCAAAACTCTACTTCAAATATTTTTTGAAAATTTTGACACTACACCTCGTCATCAATAGACATGGGAGGTCAAATATATTTTTTGGCATTGTCTGACAGTACACGTAAAACAGTAAAATCACGGAACAGATTTAAATGATTCTGGGCATTTTAGGAACTTATGTTATGGGTCATACATTAAATTCAATTCAAATTCGAAATCAGAACGAAGTGTGGGCCGTATAAAAAGCACAAGAGAAATTTATTTTTATATTTCATGTCCATATTATAGTTTTTAAATCGCGACAATAATTTCGTTAATAAATATAAAATTATCAAGATTTACAACACCTAAGTCACGATTTACGATCAAAATTTATCTTCTATTGATAGATGGCCGAATAAAAAATAGTCTTGTTTGCGACGTGCGGTTTATCCAAGGATCTTATCGGCTTACACCCGTAAAGTCTTCAAGCCTTTATTTCGGTGACTAGCAACAGGTCGGAACTTATCCATCTCATGACGTAGATTTGGCTTTGCCAAGGATATTATGAGCGTCAGTTACCAAATGCCCTTACATTACAATTGGTAGGTTTTTTATGATGGTTACCAAAACCAGGATATTTTAAAAATAAAGTGTTTTCATTTGACGTAATGCACACGAAAAATTTTGAAACAAGAAGAAATAAATTGTTCAGAATGTTTTCTTTAGATAGGAAGTCGGATGATAAATGCATTTGTCTTTTGAAGATTTTCAAAATTTAGCAGAAATTAACATCTACGGGGCAGGTGAAACAGACAGACTTGGGATTGGTTCTATAAGAATTCCATTTTTGTAGTGGATGTATGGAACTCTAAAGTATTATAAAATATGTAATTTTGTAATCAGCGATTTTGGGGTATCATTTTCAAGATCAGTAACTTTTGCAGTTTCTCAGACGGTGCTCTATTTTTTTTGCGTGGTTATTTTTATAGTAAATAAAGAGTTCTACATATAATTAATGCAAGTAATTATTATAAATGTTCATGTTTTAAAAAAAGAAATTCAAATAATTCCTATGTTTCTGTTCATAATACATAAACCAATTGAAATAAATGTTAATTGTTAGAAGATAAGGAATGAGAAATAGTCGTGTTATTTTGTAAGATGTAAATTTGTATTCTTAGCAACATTCAACAATTCTGGTTATGATCAAATTAGATTATGCAAGCCCAACAAAATTATTCGTGCCTAAAAGATAATTCATTTACTGCACAAGCTAAAAATGCGAAGGATTTTAATAAATTATTAAAGGAATTTCGGCACCTTGATAGAAAAAAATAACCATTGTTCGCATGTCATGGCAACAGCAGACAAATTAACTTTTCTATCTTAAATTCTTCAAGAAAGTATAAAGAAATTTGTGTGAATATGTACTCATAAAAGTAATATCACAATTGACATGCTTTTCTACGGTTTTCCAGAAAAAGTTTATTGGATCTGAAAGAGCAAATTTTATTTTAAAAATTTATAAATATTTAGCAATACGTTGACTAGTTTAATCTTCATACTTTTAAGTAATAAGAGGTACAATGATTTGATAATGATAAAATAAATACTACTGTATAAAACTGTTGAAGTTTTCGTGTATGTCTCGAGATAACTCAAAAATAGCTTGACCGATATTAATGTAAATTGGTATGTAGTAAAAACATGTGAATGCGCAGATGGTAGGCTATATAAAATCTATATATGTATTTATGTAAATCTAATATCTCCCTGTCTGTACATTTCATTTTTTTGTCAAATTTCATGATAAATGTTCGTTCTATGACACTGTTTATGACATTTGGAAATTTTTGTCTGTATATGCCGTTATAACTCAAGAACGGCTTGACCGATCTTCATGAAAATTGGTATGTAGTGAAAACACGTGACTGTGCATTTTTAATAATCATATATATACATATAATTAATAGTCCAACCCGAATGAAATCGAACGGGGTTGCTAGTAATATATAAAACCAAGATTCGAGAACACGTGTATTTGTTTAAAAATGTCAGCTGTGGTCAGATATAGTATAACCTAGTACCCTTTCGCTTGTCAGATACAATCGTTGCCAAGAGGGCTATATTTTCCAATACGTTTTACTTACGTTCAACACGTAACATTTTACTCGAAATGTTCTAAGAAGTAAGTCAACATCAATGTTTCCCTTAATATAACTGTTGTATTCCATGTAAATACAAGGTGCTAATTCCTCTAATTTACAGATAGGCAGTGTTTTGAAGACCGAAGTTGGAATAGTACTCATATTACATATGTAGCAACGGTCTAATATGGCCGGCTGTATTGAATATGGTTAATAGTATCAGGCGTTACTTTGTGGAAATTCATCCGATACAGAGCATAAATGCATATTTTCCTTTGTGGGAGGGAGGGAGCTTCTATGCATGTCTAGAAGTATATATACCATCGTCATACATTGTGCGTGCGGATTGTTGCAAAGTAAATTAATACTAATTTAATGGCTGTATTGAACATAACACGAGTTTGTCGTTCGGCGTGTCACGTACTCGTAGTTACCGCAAGCGTGTCATGCCGCTATTCTGTGGACGACTTCAAATGTTATCTCTCTAGCTTGCTGTGTGTACATTGAAACTGATTACGGGTAGTTGTACATAAAAAAAGGCAGCGGCTGGCGAGCCACCAGAGAGCTTAAAAACGGATTGTGCCTGTCTGTGGACGTACTGATGTAGAGCAACGTTTTGGCGTTATTAGAGCAAGACAATCTAGCACACTATATTAAGAATATGACGTCACACACCTCTATTTCCTAAATCACTCTGTAACACAGCTCTTGCCTGCCGAGGGAATAGTGCCTGGATCTTTTCAATTGTAACCGTTGATTTTTGCACTTATTCTGATATTTTGATAGCGTTACATGAATCTTGGTTTCAGTAAGATTGTGGTTGGGAGAAGGAAATTGACAGGTAACACTTGACAGAAACTACTGACACATAAGCCTGTCAATTTTCCTATTCGATTTTTCTTTTTTAAATACTAAATGTGATCTGTTGTCTGGTGCAGTTGTTGAGGATGATGATGTGTTGTGCTATATATATGTATATCTTTCCGAGTTTTAATTGAATATGATCATTCATCTTTTTGCTGAAATAGATTCAATCGCTCCAAGTCAGTTACTTCAGCAGTGTGTCGGATATAGGAGTTATTATAAAAAACCTCAATACCTGCTAAGGTTTCACAATTTAATTTCTAATGAACATCATAACTCTTAATAATGTTATATATATACTATTTTACATAATAATAATCAATAATATTGGAGAGTATGAAATTAATGATTTTTTCTGTCGAGATTTGATGTTAGTATTAAAATGTATATTGATACGTAAAGAATATTTTTATTGTACTTTTGTACGTCTGTTTATCAATTGTTTTTCTCTATTTTTGTTTTTAGGTATTGACACGACCGTTAAGCATTTTAGGGTTATCAATATTTTTCATGGGAAAGAAAATTTATTGATAATCTATAATTCTCTATAGATATATAAATGGGCAAAGACAAAACTGTTCAGTACTTTTTCATCCTCTGTTTGTCAACTGATTTTCTTTTTTTTTATTTGATTAACGAAGTTTAATTTTATCTAAAAATATTGGAAATATATTAAAATAAATTATATATATATATATATATATAATTATATTATATATTATATTATTTACTTTTCATATGGTCATAGGACGCCCCCCGACCAGGTGGACTGACGACCTGAAAAAGACAGCGGGCATCCGCTGGATTCAGAGGACTCAGGACCGGTCAGAGTGGCGCAAGTTAGGGGAGGCCTATGTCCAGCAGTGGACCTCCAAAGGCTGATGGATGGATGGATGAAATTAAATTAAACAATTTATTGAAATTAATAAATTAATGGAGGATATTCAGAGTGGATGATTTGTGATTAATTCCAACCGCAGCGAAATTCATTCCATCAGGAAGTTTATTTAAATTATTTACAAAAAAATTCCAGTTGATGTGAAATGCTGATGATATAAATTTGTCAATGTCAATGTGTCGAACAAATCTCATCAAAATCAAAGGCAATAAAAAACAAATCATACGGTGTTATTCTGGTTTACTTACTATTAAAATCAATGGTAAAAAAAAACAAAATAAATAAAATATGCTTTTCAATTATTTTTTTAATTTTAGAAATTCAATCAAATCAAGAAATTCAATCACCGCTCTTCCGTTCAGACGTGTTTTAAATTGTAAACTGCTGGATTTGGGAATAGTCTTAAAGTGAAATGGTATAAATCTAAGTTAAAAGTTAATTTTGTCTATCCAGATAATGCCTCAAGATTTAATCAGACTAAGTTGGATGTAATTAATGTTCACTAAGGCCACACAATCTAGGAAAGCTTCGGCTTAGCCAGTTACGGGAAACGGAGTTCGCAATGCTTTAGCGGGCATAGGGCGGCGGGCGACGCGACGGGTAGAGCAGGGCGGGAGCCGGGAGCTTCGCGCCAGTGCCGTGGGGGAAACGACCAGTGTTGAACGCTTCAAGCATCACGCGTCGCGCTTTGCCCCGTCACCCTCATTTAAATTTACGTCAATCGCTTGTCAAAAATCCAATCACGTAAATAAGTCTGTGGAAATAATTAAAGCTTCGTCCCTGAAGAACTTTAGTTGACGTAGTTGTAAAAAGAACATCCCGGGAGTGATTTTAGCACATTTGCATTATTCAAAAGTTGTTTCGGCGTTCAAACTTTGAAGTCGTTTTTTTTTTTTAACAGAACGCTTAGTTAATATTTTTATATTCAAAGCAGTAATAAACCTTTTATTGCATTGTAATACTGCATCAATAAAGTTAAAACTCAATCAAAATATTTGTTTTGACTATATTTAAGGCACACACTTGGAATGTGTACATAAAATTAATCTTAATACTGGACTGAAAAACAACACTGCGATGTAAGTAAATATTAAAGTTTATAATGTAGTACTAAATTCTTTTCATATTATTATTTTATTTATGCATACGAATATAAATTTAATCATTCAGCTTTACTTTATAATAAATTTCATTTCATAATTTCAATGAATACTTATCTATACTACTAACATCTATTATAAAGCGGGAGTGCGAATTTTGTGAGTTTGTATAGATACGGAAAATAATAAAAAATCAAATCAAGATCAAAATAAAGTAATCTCCAAAAGCACGGCATCTATATGAAAAATAATTTTACCATTTGAAAGGTTTGCTTGGGATGGTCATAGGCTATAATATGATATATGTGTAATATTTAATTGTTGATCCCGAACGATGTCAAGACGAGCCACTACTACTAGTAATTCTAGTACATACTCGCAGGTACAAAACTGCCTATTTTCAAATGAATTGTCTGTTTGCCGTATAGAATCTGAATAATCACCCAACAAGCAAATTGTAGCTTAACATAAATAAATTTGTATTTAATTACGTATGCCTCTATAATTTGATATTACTTATTAATATATAAATGCTAGGAAATGTTATGTTGGATTTTGTTTCATTAACATCAGGTTTAGTAAATATTTATAATATATGGACATTTTAAAATATCGTTATAACTCATTTTACAAATATTATTGTTAAAAACTGGTTATAACCTAAAATGCTATTAGTGGTTTTTGTTGTGGCTTTGCTAAATTGCTCAGTTGAAGTTCAGAATACAATACTGATTCAGAGTATATGTGTTGAAATTAGTTTCATATTTAATTATTTCTATGGTATTTGCATTAAACACTTCGTTTGTAAGTATCGATAGCCCAAACATGACTTAAAACAGAATACAAGGTTGCTAGAAGTTACTTATTTCACGGCAAAATTAACACGCGTGATGGTGGTCATATCTCTCTCACTCTGTAGCAAAATATATTGTGAAGAAAATGATAACAAGATTTTTAAATAAATAGATCGTTATTTCATGAAATTAGACCATGTTATGAAGATGCCGAACATTTCATGTTGGTAATTCTAATACGGGAACATGATATAACATTTACGGGTGAATTGTTACGCCTGTAGATATTATATTTTCAAATTTTTTGTGGGTTAGGCTTAACCGACAAAGTGTATTTAGTATATATTATTATTTAGCAAATGTCTGTAACAATAAACATACGTATAACTTGTATAATTAAGAGTATTTTTTTACGTGAATAACATTTTTGACTAGATACTTCATTCCCCGTGGGAGGGATTATTTAATTCTGCTCTTTCCCAATCATGTTCTCGGGATTCAGCTAAAATCGATTAACATTGGGAATGATGACGAACGACTCATAGATTCGAACGGTCATCAATGTGTAACGGAGTTGGAAATGGATGAAGGCGAATATAACTCGTAGTTCCAGAGCAAGACAGAGTAGTTATTGCGATCAATTAGTACTGATATAGCGAAAATAAATATAGAAATTGTTTTAAATGAATATATACTGTATACATATAAAAATATATATTTCCATTAACTATGATGATAAAATAAGCAATAAAACTATTCAAATGATAAATAATAAAAAAATGTATTCCTATAATACAAGAGATTTAAGTTTCATTTTTATATTCCAATATACTATTACAATTTAATTAGTTAACAAGCTGTGACGTCATGGGCTGCACGTGTCGTACAAATTATAGGGAGCTGTAACATTTTGACAGCTAATTAAAAGTGTGTCAATTGGGTAGACAAGCAACTACATATTTGGTAATAACAGAGTTTGTTAAATAATAATTTAATTTAAAGGAGAATAGTATCTACATAAGATCAATTATATTTAAGTAATATATAATTAAATACAGATAAAAAAACTGTATTAAAGATGAGTAAAGTAACTGTATCAGTGCAGTGAATTTTGCTCTGATTTTACTCACTATCATACAACACTTTTTTATACATAAGTGGAATGCGAGCTAATGAGAACGAATAGATTAAATGAAGCCAACGTATTTACGCGTTCGGAAGATCATGACATGTCGACGGGGCAAAGCACGGAACTTTATGAAGCTGGTGCCCCTGAATGTTGATATTACCTGAGTAAAAATAATCAACGAACCTAGTAATCTTCCCGAAGACCATTGTACTCATTTAATTCATTTGCTTGGCAGTTTGCGTGAGTTTCTGTAGGTGTCCGAATATAAGTGAATGATTCAAATCTAATTTCGCGTTAACATCTTTTAGTGCACGTAGAATATTAATACAGATGCAATAATAATACACGATTTTCTCTGACCACTCGTGCCAGTTGCACAGTCTCATTACTATTTAAATTTCACATACGAACGAACGTATGAAATAGGTGTAATAAAAAAAAAAAAAAAATAAAGTCCATTTTCCATTTAAGCTAGTGTGACATCGGTACGTGACTGAAAACCTAAGCCAATTTATTACATATATTATAAACCAAAGCGAGGGTTGTACAGTGCGGTTTCGACCCCGATTTATTAATTTATTTGTCAAACTTTGTAGTTGCCGTTTCCTAAATTTTCTAGGTTTTAATCCAACTTTTACGTTACAGTTGAAATAACTCATGCTTCAAAGTATTTTAACCAAATGTAAATAAACGTACATAAAAAATGCGTCCGCGTTTTCGAATCTATAATAAATTTTATTTGAAATAACGGCATGAATTATAATTATTTATGCAATCATATATTTAATATATAACTGACTGTATTTACTGTTACAATTTAATAATTTCCTATGTTTCCGGTGCTTTCCGCTAGTATACAGATTGTGCCCTAAAATCAAATTTTACTGTTAAAGAGAATGGATGAAAACTAATTCTCTTCGCGATAAAAAAAATTGACGATTGAAGAGCTCTATAACAAGAAACATGAAGAAGTCTATACTCATAGCTCTAAAGACACTTCGGTAGCGGTTTGAAAGATGCAACGTGGTCAACATTCTGCGTCAGAATCTGATGGGGCGTGTCATATTATGGAGACACAAAGTTTCATTTTTGTGATAAAGGATTGAAGATTTCAGCCAGAGTGTATGGCTGTCGGTTAGAGACCGGCTTAGATCATGCTGCTAAATCTCTCAGCAATACAC
Organism: Megathymus violae; assembly: GCA_003671415.1. Classification (NCBI taxonomy): domain Eukaryota; kingdom Metazoa; phylum Arthropoda; class Insecta; order Lepidoptera; family Hesperiidae; genus Megathymus; species Megathymus violae. The sequence continues at coordinate 1,448,724 of PDGT01000034.1, forward strand.
TTTTTCAAAAGGTAGCTTGGAATTTCCAGCAATACTCCGCACTTGAGCACAAGGCACGAATTACAGAAGCTCGAAGCTAACGTTTTGGACTTTATTAGAACTGAAGTCTAATTCTCGTCTAGTCCAGATATAAGTCCTTAAACGCCGCCCAGGTGTTTACCACCGCTGTGCAAGCTGCACAGGAGGCCGCCATCAGCTAGAGCCGGGTACAGTCTAGTCGTACTGAGACGCTTCCCGTCCGCCTGCGGAACATGATAACCGAAAAACGACGTCTGCACAAACACTAGGCGCAAACGCGCTGTCCCCGGGTCAAGCGAGACTGAAATGCGCTGGTCGAGAGGTTGATTGGCAAGAGACCAAGCTGGTGAGTCGGCCACTTCACTCCACCATCTCGCCAGGCAGCTATCTCATACCAAGTTGCCTGTTTGTCCGCTCGTCAATCGGGTGGATGAACGAGGTTCTTGGAGAGTATTTGGAGGGGGTTTTTATACCCCGTCCCGCTGCGTCTGCCATCTGCGTGCACCGCGAGCACGTTGGGAAGCGCGTACAGGACTTCATAGATGACACCGTCTCTCGAGGGTTTGTGATTTATCGCCCCCTGTGAGACGCATAAGGTGGCCTTGCGACTATCAAAGCGCAAGGCCCCAGGCATAGATGGAGTTACCAACCTGGCGTTAGGCATGCTGCCTAGAGAGGCCGTGGTCGTTCTGACTCGGCTCTTTAATGGTATTCTCCGTACGAGCCACTTCCCGAACATCTGGAAGTTAGGGAAGGTCGTAGTTCTCCCTAACCCGGGTAAAAACTGCCGTTACCCGGCCAGTTACCATCCCATCGTGCTGCTGCCGAAACTGGCGAAGCTCTTCGAGCGGCCGGTACTGAGACGCATAATGCCGTGACTTAATATAAGTAGTAATGGTTAGATAGTTAATTAGAACTCCTTGAACTATAAATTATGGTAGTTTTAGAAGACATGGCCTGCTGCAGTCTTTTAAAAAATGTTTAATGGCAAGTAGTAGCTAAATTTCCTATAAAATCAATATACATATAAATCCATACATTAAGGGCCTGTATCAAAATCAAAGGTGACCATTTCGGATTTTTTTTTATTTGTTACCGAGACCTATAAGTACATGTAAGTTTTGTTATTTTCGGCCGTATTGGGGCGGCCTAGAGTACTCCCCCCAATCCCACGCTGGCAGAACAGGGTGTCGTAAGAGGCGACAGCAGCCAGCTTGCTTGGTTGTAGGGCTTCATATAAGGATTATATTATCAATATTATTGTTAAGTCATTAATATTATTATGTAAGTATTATTACTGTTATTATTATCTTTTCTTGAAGCTTGTCTACCACCCTCCTGCTTAGGTTAGCCGTCAAACGACTCGTCGTG
>PDGT01000034.1:1450127-1475606 GCA_003671415.1 Megathymus violae
GCGTGAGAGCCAGTACTTTCTTTCTTATCTTCTTCTCCTTTGCTGGCCGACAACGCAGTGATACCTTTGACTACATCAGTGACTACTTACCATCAGGTGGCTCGTCTGTTTAGTTGTCGGCTATTAACATAAAAAAAATTAACATTACATTACTTCTTAAAAAAATTAATGCATTTCCATTTGTCACAGGACTTATAGCCAAACTAGGTGTATCCCAATAAACTGTTAATTAAGATTTCAACTACCGCAGGCGTCCGGCGTAATTCTAGTGACAATAAGCCTTTGATTTAAATTTTGGTGATAAAAATTTCACGTAGTGCATAATATTTGTTTCGTCATTTAATACCTTATTTCGTCCTAACGAAAGTTTTATTGTACACATAATATATAAAGAGCGAGCTTAGTGCACTTAGTATGCATTATAATAACTGAAATAATATTTTTATAGCAAAATATTGTAAGTTACCATTCTATATTTTCACGCTTCCACTCCGAGAAGGCGCTTGAAGTGTGTAATAAAATTAAGCTTACTCCCCTAGTTTTTATTGCAACGAAAAATCTCAATTGACTGAACTAGACGAAAGTCATACAAATTATTTTGAAACTGGACACGGTGCTAGAATAAAATTAGATCCAGAAAAATATATTTTTTACTTTAATACAAGAATGGATAATATAAGTGAAAATCACAATGGCGATTATACAATATAAAGTCTACCCGCTTTTTCTCTGTTCCTATACTTATGATATTGAAGTAATCCGTGATTGTTCTGAAAGTCACACTCTGGTATGATAAGTAATTCACCGAGTGAATAATATTGATCACATCAACTTTACTATAGGTCGTAATTAAATTGTATAATGGAAAATTCCATAAAATCTATACTAATAATAAAACTAGAACGAGGTCGAATCTGCAAATAGATATTTTTTTTTACTATATGAATATAGGTAGACTTTGTTATCGATATAGAGGTCAAAACATATTTTATTCGATTTTTTTTTGTCTGCCTGCCTGACCACGTATCACATTAAAACCAACGAACAGATTTAAACTATAATTAGCATACTAGTAGCTTTTATTATTCGTCGTAATATTGGATATTCTTTACCTTGGGCAATTGATTTGTTCCCGTGGGATAGGAAATAAAAGTTAAAAGGACATTCTAATTAGAGGCTAGTTAATAAAATTTTGACAGTCGTGCTACGGTTATTATAACACATTTATATGTTTCTAATTCACAAAATTAGAAAAACCCATTCTTAAAGAGTGCGAGTGCAATTTCTAAACTTCAGTCGTAGGTTTTTTGAAGCTAAGCAAAGGCGAGATATTAGTTATCCATCATTTCAAGAAACGTCATTATCTTGGATGTTGGGAAAAATAATTAGAAATACGATATTAACATATATACATAACATCGACTACTTGAGAAATACTCAATGTCTGATAATATGTTATAAATTAATATTATATAAACAAACAGGTTGTAATGCTTGTGTGGATACTGTGGACCTGCGCTCAATAATAAAACTAGCGGTTAAGCGATTTTCCAAAACAAAGCGTGAATGGATGTAATGGAATAATTAATATAAATTAATGGATGCTGTAAATACTTTCGGGTAGATAAGAAACGTTCACCTCCAAAATAATACCTCACCACTATATGGACGTAAAGGATATCCGCCTTTTCGAACACACCAATTTTATACCATTTGAATCAATAGGTAAACTGTTAAGTGCACTAGTACACTAGATAACGTAATGCGAAAGAAACCGGTAATACATAAAACAGTGATTTACCGTTAATAGAGAAAAATAACTAATTTGGGTTACATTAAAAATCACTAATTAGTTTTGTATACGGGATCGTAATTATAATATAGAACAGAGGTTCCCAGATTTCTTTACTTATCTTTCAAAATTTAGCTGGTTCCGGTGGACACCCTGCAGCTACGTTTCTACCATATTTCCAAACTCGACAAAAAATGTGAAGATTAGATCTAACTATGAAAATCTGCGTTGCATCCGAGTTCCAACCACGAATTAATAGTTTTCGGAAAAAAGCTGACAATTGATTGGTTAATTTATTAATTAGTTTGTTATTCTTAGTGTTATTTTTAGTTTTTTTTTATATTGGAAATATTCCTGTATTTTTTTTATACCACTCCATGTTTTTCCAAAACCTTTTTTGTCTTTTTAATTAATTAAATTTAGCGTGTTATAATTCTATTGTATTTTTAATTATCTTATAATTGTAGGTTTATTCAATGAATAAAATTTAATTTATTAATTGATTGTGCTGTGAGTGGATGTCAAGAAAGTAAAATTGGCCAATCAAAAAAGTGATTTTATCCAATTCAAATGGAAACATTCGTATTTATATTGGTGAAGATTCACACCAGTTTATGCACGATTGCAAGCACACACACACAAGTCGTATTTCGTCCCTTTGCACGTCTGAACAAGCGTTGCGGACGGCGACGGCGCGGGCGGCACTTTGCAAGTCTCAACACGATGTACTGGATATGAAATAAGCAAGTTTTTACAAGTAACTGTCGCTGAGCTTCTTAAAATATTATCTGCCCTACATTGATCGGTAAAGTCAAGCAAACTTTTTTGTTCTTTACTATCAAAAGCAGATAAATTTTCGTGGATCCCCACTTACGAATTGTGTACTCACGTATTTTTGTCACGCCAACGTCGATCCCCGTCGAGTCTCCCGTGGACCCCTGGGGTTCCACCTGGACCATTTTGGGGACTAAGGACATGGAACATTGCCGTACCTTAAAAAATATAAGTTTGGTAGGTAGTAAAAATTTATAAATCGTAAACAAGCAAAATTTAGTTTGTTGTTAAACAGAAATCATAATTCAGCAAACAAACTTCATAAACTCAGTCCTCCGTCTGCAAGTAGGACAGTTTCATCGTGACAACTTTATTTCATTACAGTTATATGGGAACTATGCTCTCTAAAAATTTTTAAACAATCTATAGTTCCCCTGATTCAAGAAAACACTAGCGTATTTAGGTAATTATGATCCTTATTACAGAATGTCTCTCGGAATAGGTAAGCTTCGTTACAAGAGTTCAGATTTCAAAAGAAACTCATCGAGTTACTAAGACAGCAACTACGAGTAAGTCCAGCCTTATGGATAGGGATTTAAATATTTTTTATAGAAGAAAAAGACGATAGTTTCTCGACTTCAGATAGTTTCTCGTAATTAAGGAGGCTTACGGCGTATTTCTCCATGTTGCTCTAATATGTATTATTGGTGATGTTCGTCCGACATGAGTTAAAGATTTCTATCTAAGGACAACAAAAATAAGGATGATATAACATGCCCTCCGAACATTTCAGTGTATACAAACTATGAGCTAAATACAATACTATGAGCACTTCAGTATATAAAGTATTTCCAAATATAATTATCTCATAACCGTCTATAAATTTCAATCTTATATTTGACTAAAACAATCCTTTTCAATTTAAAAAAGTTTTTTAATATTCTGAAATGTTCATGCGCAAACTAAAATAATGTTTCTTTCTGAAAACGTTAAGTTTTTATATTTTCTTATCAGAAACCATCTTGTTTTGGTTATTTTGTTAAGAATCTTAAATGAATTTGTAGGTGTCACGCATTCTTTAAACACTTATTTCTTTGTATTCTCTACCATAGTTCTTTAATCGTAAAGAATTTAGTAATCAAATAAAATAATCCATATAATGTATTAATTGTAATTAGTGGTATGCACAACGACAAAGTCACTAATCAATGTGTAACTTAATCAATATTATGTTTGTTTAAACTGTTTTGTATCAGTGCGGATTAATTGAAGAAGAATATCTATTTATTTAAACTTTGTCTTTATTTTACACAGTAAAAACGCACAAAATACATTATTAACTGATAAGCACAATACAATGACTTGCCTTATCAGTAAAAAGTAATTACTTTGCAGAAAACTCAATGAAATGAAAGGAAAACCATCTCTAGAAGAAACTAGGGTAGTGTGCAGAAAAAAAGTTAACGGATAGGTTAATATATATACTGATAAATAAAACATATGAAACAGACTAGCGATCACATAGGGTGTTAAACAGGATTTGAAATGCTTCCTAAGTAATTTTTTGACGGAACATAATGTTCAGCACTATATATTTTAAGGGGTAGGGAATCCCAAAGGCACTACAATCAAAATAAAACATTTGGTATCAAAATAAAAGTTTGTAGGATTCCTAATAAGGAATCCTGAAAACAGATTTTACGGTTAATTAGTTTCGGGAAATACAGTGAACATAGTTAAGACAAAAATGTTTATTTTAAAATAAATTGTACAGGCTGAAGCAATCCTTCAAAGGAAGGATTACCTCTTATTATCACTTCTTTACAGCTCAATAGCTTCGATATCAAAATATTAGAATTCTAAAGTATGTTGTTTAGATTTTTTCTTAATTTTAGTACTTCTCCACTTAAAAAAATATAATTAAACAAGCTTCCAAATTTTTTTCAACAATACTGTAATTTTGAAAGCTTAATCATAAAAATTATACAGTTATTGATAGTTTTAGTTATGAAAAAAAGCCTTACATTTAATTTTTATCTCCGAAATTAATTTACGTCTCATGTAAACGAAATTGTTAATAAAATGCATAAGAGCATAAACATATTAAGATGTACGGCCAGTAATACCTGGGATACCCTAAAAATTTTAAATATGCTTTATAAGCTTCTGTCTACTCAAGCCTCTAAAAACCATTATGAATATGACGCAGCAGAATATGAAACTTCTTTAACTTGGAAATTTTTAAATATATTTTTTAATAAAACTAGAACACGAAAATGTCAAAGTTATGATTTTAGAATAATACGTTTCTCGGCTATTTAGTCAAAAAACAAAGATTTTTTTGTAATAAAGTATTGACTTATAATTATTTTAACAAATTATTTGAAGATAAAGTTATTTTTTACGATAATTATGATATAGATTTAAACAAACATGTGCTAATGTTAAATGTGTACATGATAGGTATCTCGGATGCATAGGGGTACTTATATATTATTGATAATTAATAATAATAATACCTAAATAATAATGGTGTAACAAATTAATGACATTTTTACGTATGTTATATATGTAAACAGGAATACTTAAACTTCGTTTGTACACCGATGGCTCGAAGACTATAGAAAATTACAAAAACTGTAGACTTTTCTTTAATAGAAAACAAGTATATGGAATTTAAAGAGTATTTTAATATGTTAGTAAAACTAAAGATCATCAGAAGCTCCTAACAATGACAAATTTTCTGTGTTCTTAATTCTCAGTCAGTCAATCAATGTTATTAAAAAATGTAAATTATAAATAAAACCCATTCATGTTCTGAATAAAATAGTTTTTATCCCATTGTATAAGGAGAACACAATTGAATCACTGGTAACGACAAGGGAAGATGCAAGTAATGATTTCCACTTTTTAATTCATTTTTTGTCATTTTTTAAATTAAAAAAAGATTTAATGAGATAAATAAGCAATATTCTCAATATTTTGAAAATACTCTGAACCATAATATATCCACCATTGAAAATGTATTGTTCTGGGTAAATAATTCAATTACCGTCATATATATTAAGTAATATCTCTCAATTAAAAAAAAAGGTATAATTTCACAATCACATTAAAAAAGTTGTACATATTAAATTCATGAGAATGTCCGTAATCAAAACTTTGAATATTTGCGTTTTTTTTCGAAATTACTCATTGATATAATGAAATTCTCCGAAAACTTATACTTAATTTTTATAAATACAATAAAAAATTAAAATCGGCAATTGAAGCGATAATGAATGTATTACAAAAATTCAAGACAAAGTTTTGATTATACTAAACAGGGTTTTTAAATGCTGTAAAAACGATAGTGCAACGTAATTTGGACATTAAAGAAAGTATTTTTGTAATCTATTATATGTATAAAACGCTGTCACTTAATTTTTTACATCCTGTCCATGCCTATGTGATGTTATGTTTGTTGGTTTAAAACAATAACAACTTAGAATACTGAAGTGTAATTAATATCTATATGCACTCATGTACATATTTAGAGGAACACAAAATAAGTAGAATAACTTAAAATATTTTCGTATTTCATACTGGCCATGTATATTATAGTTTATTTACGACGAACGAAATTTGTTTACGACTTTAATTTGTTTTTTTTGGCTATATATTAATTTCTTTGATATGTCGGCCATGATTTTTGCGGAATTTTGTTATTTCTAATTAATTTTTAATTATTTTTGTGTTTTTAGTCATTTTTTTATTATCAAGTGAAGGGAACTTCATATAAAAATAGATTTAAAATCTATTTTCAAATATTTTCCCCTTTTTCGGCGATCTAAATATGTCCATGAGTGTAATAGCGTACTTGTAGAAGGTTAACGACACAAAACCGATGTGAATAAATTTCAAGACGCTGTAATGAATAACATCCGTACATCACCATTACAATGACGCGAACTTCCTCTGACTAATCTTCTATCTCCTTTTATTGTGCCCTATTAAATGCCTTAGAATTTCTCACCATAACTGGAAAGTGTTTTAAAGAAAGAACTCCAGGAAATAATCATGTGGTTAGTATAATAGCTGTCGTTAACTCTACAAACAATAGTGTCTTATTTATACACACACTTACATTAGAAATGTTTAATATGTTAATAATATAATTGTAACAGCGCTACATCTCTACATTAAATATTTTTTGGAAATTTTAACGTCGATAGGTTTTGTTATCGATAAAGAGCTTAAAAACATATGTTTTCTTATTTTTGTTCGTCTTTCTGACACAAAAATTACTGAATAGAATTAGATGGTACTTGACATATTAGTAACTTTTATTATGGGTCATTATCAAGGATACTTTTTCATCCCGGGAAGTGGATCCGTCTCCGCGGAATAGGAAATAAAAGTTAAAACGGACATTATATCAAGAAGGCAGTAACATTTTGACTGCCTGGTTGCAGTATTTATTATAATAAATTAATATGTTTCCGATCCCATAGAGCTAAATAAAACTATTTCTAAACGTCCTATACGTTTTTTTTCTGTTGTTGTACGTTGTTTTTGAGCGTATTGGGTCGGCCTAGAATGACCCCTATCCCATGGTGGCAACACAGGGTGTCGTAAGAGGCGACAGAAGCCATCCTGTATGGTGGTGTGGTTTCGCGTAAAAATTATGTTATCAATATTATTATTAAATCATTAAAATTATTACTGGTATTACTATTTTTCCCTGAAGCCTGCCTAACTAATTGTTACCCTCTTGCTTGAGTCAACCGCTTGTCGTATTTCAGATGGGGGCTTGAGAGACAGTACTTTTTTTCTTTCTTCTTCTTTCTTGGCCGACAACGCAGTAGTAATGCCTTTGGTGTTACTAATGATCATAGGCGACTTTGACCACCTACGATCAGATGACTGACGAGTCATAATTATTATGTTAACAACTTTTATGTTAAAAACCTACATTTATTTTAAAAACACGAAGCATAGACCACGTAATTGTTTTCGTCTTTTGTATAAAAGCTTAAAATGTTGTGTTTATGTTTTGGAATTATTTTTATGCTAGATTACAAAATTTATTATGTCTACCCATAATGTCCCACCGTTAGGCTTGGATTTATTAGCGATAGAATTAATAGGCCGTGCAAATCGGGCCGTCTGGGGCCACCTAGAATACTCCCCCCCAATCCCATGCTGACAAAACAGGATGTCGTAAGAGGCTACAGAAGTCAGCCTTCTTGGTGGTAGCGATTCGCATAAAGATTAAATTATCAGTATTAGTATTAAGTCATTAATATTATTACTGCTATTATTATATTTCCGTGAAGCCTGCCTGGCTAGCTACTACCCTCCTGCTTGAGTCAGCCGCCAAACGGCTCGTCGTGTTCCGGCTTGGGACTTGAGAGCCAGTTATTTCTTTCTTACCTATTTCTTACCATCTAGTGTAACCATTGGTTTTGCTGATGTCCATGGGCGACGGTGACCACTTACCATCAGGTGGCTCGTCTGCTCGTTTGTCGTCTATTAACATAAAAAAATAAAATAATAACAAACATTACAAACATTGAATTTTGAGGTTTATGATCCTCGCACGTATTTTTTTGTTTCTACTACCGTTCAATAACAACCTTTAACTATGACGAGAAAAAATGTCGACAAAATCTCCTCAGTACATCTTTTAAATTAACATATTATGACAATTATATTATCCTTATCGTGCACGAAATGGGTTACGGAGCTATTATTTCCATACATGATATAAATGCAAATATAATGTGCAAATAATTAAGTATAAACAATAGGCGGTCTTATCGTTAAGAGCGATCTATTCCAGAAAAACGGAATCAAACAAAGAAATACAGGATGGGCATGGGTGCACGTACGTACGTATAATACCGATTTGCTCAATTAAACCATATTTTAATGTAGATAGCAGAAAACCGTGTTATGGCGATGTAAATAATCATCCATCCATCCATCCATCAGCCTTTGGAGGTCCACTGCTGGACATAGGCCTCCCCTAAGTTGCGCCACTCTGATCGGTCCTGAGCCCTCAGAATCCAGCGGATGCCCGCTGTCTTCTTCAGGTCGTCAGTCCACCTGGTCGGGGGGCGTCCTATGCTCCTTTTTCCGAGACGTGGGCGCCATTCGAGGACCGTTCTTCCCCAACGGTTATCGGTCCTTCGAACTATGTGCCCAGCCCATTGCCACTTCAGCCGGCTAATTCTCTGGGCTATGTCGGTTACCTCGTTCGTCTACGGATTTCATCGTTTCTTATTCGATCGCGTAGAGAAATACCGAGCACAGCTCGTTCCATAGCCCGCTGGGCGACTCTGAGCTTATGCATTAGGCCAATAGTGAAGTACCACGTCTCGCATCCATATGTCATCACTGGCAACACACACTGCTCGAACACCGTCGACTTCAGGCACTGAGGTAACTTTTTGGACGACAAGATATGACGTAGTTTTCCGAACGCAGCCCATCCGAGTTGGATTCTACGAGTGACTTCTTTCTCGAAGTTGGACTTACCCATTTGGATCACTTGTCCTAGGTAAATGTACATAATACGGTTTCGCAAATGTTACACTGGCTTATATGTAATATCCTTATGTTGAACGCTACAAAAATTAAATCTATTAAATTCACATTACCAAATCTAAGACCAGGGCTAACTCATATTATTATAAATAAGCAAGTGCTTGTACCAAACTCTACCAAATCACACCTACACAAACCACATTCTACCACATTTCTTGGAATTACTATAGAATCACGATTACAATGGAGTCCTCATATTGAAACCTTGTCAGGGAAACTTACCTCTGCTGCTTATGCTCTTTAGAAAGTGAGGCTCTTAACGGACCTAGAAACAGCAAGATTAGTTTATTTTAACTACATTCATAGTGTGATGTTTTATCGTCTGTTGTTGTAGGGGTCAGGTGCTGATTTTGAGTCGATTTTTATATTACAGAAAAGAGCAGTACGCGCCATTTACTACCTCAAGCCTAGGGACTCGCTTAGAGATCTCTTTTAAAAATTCGATATATTAACTTTTGCATTACAATATATTTTTGATAATATTATGTACGTTAACAAAATACTCATGTTCACAGATTAATACTAGGAATAAAGCTAAACTGATTGTACCAAATTTCAGACTTAGCAAAACTGGTGGCTCGTTGATGGGTATATGTGTCAATATTTATAATAAAATTTCGTTGAATTGACGTTGAGAAACAATCGACAGAAATGTCATATTGTAAAAACCAATAAAAATAAAAAATATTTTTTTTTTGTAAAAACCAACTTTCAATAAATATTATTTTATTTATGTCATATTCATTCATTACAGTATTACAGAGAAAACAGAAAAAGATTTTATGGAAAAATAAATAACAAAATAAAATAAGTATTATTAGTAAACGCAACATTATTTTTCTGTAGTGATAATATATTTTTTGACTTGTCTATGAAGATTTACGATCTTACTAATAGATCTGTATAAATAGTGTGTGTAATTTTCTGTTGCCTATACATACATAATATTTGAATATCCCGCTTTTCTATCAAGAAAATCCGCTTCGATGCAGAGTCTTGGAGTCTCCGTCACTGATGCACCTTCAGTGTTGAGTAAACACTCTTGCAATGCAGTGAACTATTAATTAACCGTTTATATATTATAGATTCAGGTTAATTATTAATATATCTACGTTGTATGTCAATATCAAATGTGTTGGAACGAAAAAAATATAAAAAAAAAATGTACCATAACAAAATGAAAATTATCGTCAAAATAAGTTTTCCTTTTAGAGTGCTTGGATTCAATATTTATTCAACAAAGCATCTGGTTTTTTTATTTTCTCATACAGGTTCATTTCAGGTGAGCTTGTCTTTCGATAGTAGGTACAGTACAAATGAGTAAAAGTATGTCAGCAAATGGTCAGTTGGCTATGTTTTTACTGGCGCTGTACTATACATTTCTACAATATTATAAATGTTTAAACAAGCTTTAGCCCGCGGGTAGATCACGGAACAAAAGGAGGAAACACAAAGAGCAATGGAACACATTTTGTTGAGCGCCTCGTACCGTGTCCCATATTTTCTAACGAGATCATACGCTAGCCTCTATGTTCCGGAGTTTCATATGAATTAGCACTTTACCGAAATGTGCACATTATTCAATCTTTTTTTCTTAAACATATAAAAAAATATGTAAGTAAATTTAAGCATATGAATAATATTTTTTGCACTTGGCTCAAATGCTTTCTACTTAATGTATAACAATATTCCCCTGATCCTTTTCTGTTTTATTATTTAATTCGGCTTAGATTTTATTATAGGTTCCTCCATTATAGTAGAACTGATTTCCCCGCTGTTTAAATAATCTAGCTCTTATTACTTCTAAATATTTTTCATTTTTTTAAGCTACGCTAAAATGAAGGTTCTTGTTATACTCGTATGATTTTATGCCCGCAATTTTCTGAGAAAACACATGACCGATTTTTATGATTATTTTGCCGAGTAACTATAAATAACCTATACTTATTGACAAACACGTATTACATAATAAAATATTAAGGCTTCCATCTAATTTTATCCATATCGACTGAGTTTTTTTGTAGAGTTTTGAAATGCACATGCAAATTATTGAATGAACTTCTAAATATTTCTGGAGCATTGATTGATAAAATTTCTCCTTGAGACCTAGCGAATGTTTACAGGTCTGTGGTGTTGCTCGTACGCGAAAATGCCCACTATCCATTAAATGATCCATCTATTTTTTCGTCAATCCTTAACCCAAATAAAAAGTAATCACATTTATTAATGTTACCTTGCTGTATTTAAATGAAAGACCACTGAATATTTCGAAATACTTCTAAATTATTTTTATTAATTTTAACAATGAATGATCCTTGAGTGTATGAACACATATTACTGAAAATATTCTTGTACAAAAGTGAATAAAAATGGAATATTTCCAATAATATTTTTATTGAATAGCTAAGAAATATATTTATATTTGATCGGCATTACGATGCAGTAATATATAACACTTGTGGTAATTAAATACATACAAAACCTTTACTCTTCAAGAAACACAAGTTGGCTATTATATGGCCTAACCGCAGCCCTTTTTCTCTAACCCGTATTTTTATTTTATTATTCTCACTAGTGCTCAGAGCGTTGATAATGTTTGGTTTTTCTTAAGTTATGTTTTTCCTGCCCTATTTCATTCACTTAGTTATTCCAATATTAATTATTGCATTAGTTGTCAGTATGATATCGCTCTTTAGTGGCTACTGAGCACCAGTAATTGTAGTTTAATCATTTATCGTGTTGACTGTCTTATTATAAAGTATAATGTTTAGGACATTTGTGTGGGTCAATAAATTGTTCACATATAGTAGGGATTTGGATTTAGAAGATGTAACTGAATTACTGACAGAGATCCGTTACCTTATCGGAAACTTCTGCATGCTATAAGAGAATGTAATCAATACTCATGTTACACTTAAAGGCACTTAAGTCATTATGATGTACAGCGCTAACTTTGTCGTTGTAAAGCTTATTTAGGTCAGACATATATATCTGAGGCGATTTACTAATGTAAGACATTGAAACATACATTGTACCTTTTAAGTTATATTGTAAATATTACAAACATTAATTCACAGATAAACACAATGTATCAAATTTAATACCAATTGTAAAAATTTACTTGTTATCGTGTGTTTTGTTATTATTGACAATTTTACTAAAGGGTAATATGGCAAGAATAATGTTCTGTTTTGAAACTTCATTTATTGTTTTATATTAATGACAGCGTTCACTGAAGCCTAGATAATATTTAAGGCGCTCCATTCATATTTGTGCACGTTGAACCATAGACAAAGCGTACATACTATCTACCTAAGTACTACGTTAGCGCTGGGTCTTGTAACGTTACAATTAAAGATGTAATATTTTTAGAAGATATTAATGTATTTAAGATTTCCTGGCGGTTACAATGACTAAAATACAGTAGTTACAAGATTAAGAAACTAAAAAGAAGGTCTCTTGTAAGTAAGAAGGTAGGCCCGTCGCTTCTCTGGCGGGCAGCGCACGGAGACCTCGGCGATTGGAGCGTGCGTTTAGCGCGCACGAGACGACCGGAGTCCCCAGCGTTCAGCGCACGGAGACCTCGGCGTTAAGGGAGCGTGCGTTAAGGGCGCACGAGACGCGTAGATTGTCTGGTGTTCCGCACACGGAGACCGCCTTAACCAGGCGTGCGTTAGGGCGCACGAAGTATGTAGATCAGCATGAGACTCCTTTAAGTTATCACTGTTGTGACCCACACGTGAGAGACTGTCAGCGTCGAGATCCAAGAGTTGCGACTCACACGCGAGGGAGACTGATAGAGACTGGTAGTGTAGAGATCCAAGACTTGCGACCCACACGCGAGTAACTGCTTCAAGCTACCAGTGTTGTGACCAACACGCGAGAGACCGAAAGACTGTTAGAGAGTCCGATAGAGAGTCACAGCTCGCCTTTTATAAGTCGAATCTTCTGGAATAATTCTCTTATTATATTCTATTTATGAATTTAAAATTTATATTCAGCCTAATAAAGGACGTTAACAAAAAGGATAAAAAATATACAAATTAAAAATAAAAGTAATCATGATGACAATAATTTAGAACATTTGTCAAACATTTGACAACAATAACAAAACATTAAACTAATAAAATATATAAAGAAATTACAGAATAAATGGATAAAAGATACAGGAAATTATAAAAGAAGTTAACCAAAGGAGTACTATAAGAGTTACAAACTATGCGAGTGCCAAAATACTAGATATAAAAACATGTAAGTATTGTAAATACTACAGTCTCCAGTAGAAGATCGCTAGATTCTGTACTACACAATCTGATCAAGCCATTGCTCGTACAATATGGCATTGTTCTTTATCTACCCAGGTAGATACCTACCTAGATACGGTAGATAGCTACCCAGGTAGGTTAGCCAGCTAATTGACATCCTTTTAGCATCAACTGTTAAATTTTCTTAACGTGTTATGATTTCAGTGTCATACAGATAGTTAAACAGCAAGTTTTGCGCTTTCTTTTTGACCGGCGTAGCATTGTGTCAGTGTTGCCTTTGGTGCCTAATGATTCAGTTTATTCACCCCTGATATATATTTTTTTCCTTATTTTGTCGGGATTAAAGTTAACTGTAGCCAAGGTATAAATTTCAGTTTTTGATAAATTAAAATTAACAAATACTTTGAACTTCGTATTGAAAGCAAGTCTCTCAAAGGTTTTACAGATAGCAGTATTAAAAACAAGTGATATAAAAATATTAAAGTCAATTCCTACTTTTATTAAATAATTAAATTTAATATAAATATATATATACATTTATCACATCATCATATCAGCCCGTTACCATCAACTGCTGGGTATAGGCCTCCTTTAATTTTCGCTTAAATTTCGATCTTGTGTTTTTAGCACAGCGACTTTCACGATGTCATCGACGCAACGCGCTTTCGGACGCTCACGTCTTGTTTTGCTTGATTTTGGCCACCATTAGATCATGGTTTTAGTCCATCGGCCATCACATCGGCCAGACTGGCAGGTTATATACATATATATCCTGCTAAATATAGGGTTCCTGGAAAAGTCGATCTTGATATTTAAGGACGTTATTATTCAGATCCTTATTGATGGACTTGACCTTATAATGTGCCATACAAAAGTTAACCATTTGCGAGATATTCGATTTTTAAAATTATTATTTTATTAATCATTTTTTTACCCAAATTTCAACTTAAACAAATAAGCACTTAGTTGCCGTTTTTTTATGTTTTCAGCTAGAGGGGCTTAGAAAAAGATTACAGAAAAATTTTACTTACTCCAAAAGATGTCAATAATAGTACTAAATATAACATATGTATGAAGAGATTTCGTTATCCTTTAAAGTATTATAATTTTAGAATAACGAAAATTGTTATTAGATTTTTATTTATGAATTTCATGCTATTTTATACATCAAAGAATCATCTTTCGATTTCAATTTAAATAATCTTGTTACCAGTAAGTAAAAAAATTAAGTTCCCTGAAAACATCGTTCGTAAATATATGGCAGACGTAAGTAAATATTTTGACTATACGATTGGCTATAAGAAGTATTTTATGACTTGTTGAGAAATGTAGTTTCGATTACAAATTAACCTTTTTTGTAATATATTACAGTCGCGAATTATACGACTACAGCCTGTGAGTAAACAATGTTGTTACTGTGTTTGGATGAATCACTACAACAACAACAACAACGTGTTAACAAGTTAACATGATTATTCCATAGAAAATAATTTTTATATTACTGTCAATAACAAGGTTATTATATGTTGTTAATATCGTTTTATCTCATTCATGAGCACCATTTACGGTAAGAATATTTGTGGATAACAACAAAATATCCACAAATCAAATATTAATACGAATCGTAATAATTCAATTTAAATAAACATTTTCAATACAAACCGTCATTTCTGTACGTACAGATAAAGAAAATCGCTTATTAAGGACTGTATACAATACACATCGACACCTTTATACATAGAAAAATGAATTTATTTCCTGATTCTTTTAAAATCTCATTCAGATTAACATTTACATAAGAATAAAAATCAGATTAAGTCGAAATATAAGAATACTTTTAATATCTCCTGCAGAGCTCTCACTCAGTGTCTTTAAGTAGATAATATCCACTGTCAATTCAGTTTAAATAATCATTTATTCATTAAAATAGCCAATATTGTTTTTTTCTGAGATGTTGTTTTTAAGTTTGGAGGATTGAGAAGGATGGACGAAATTGAACGGTTAAACACTGAGTGAGAATGATAAGAGTTGAGAGAGGTCCAGTTTGTATAACATGCAAATAGGGGATAAAGTTCGTGGCCTCCGAGAATGGTCAGACACGATCAATGGCAGCTGTGGCACTCGAGATTTCATCTAACTCTCATCTTTTTAGTATTTCGAACGCCAGCTGATGCACGATCGAAAATATTTTACATAAAGTATATCATTCTGTAACCATATATCCCAATTTGATTTCCTTTGAAACACGTTACTACGTTTTTTCTGCATTGTTGTTACTATATGTTTTGTTTTTGTTT
Organism: Megathymus violae; assembly: GCA_003671415.1. Classification (NCBI taxonomy): domain Eukaryota; kingdom Metazoa; phylum Arthropoda; class Insecta; order Lepidoptera; family Hesperiidae; genus Megathymus; species Megathymus violae. The sequence continues at coordinate 1,465,847 of PDGT01000034.1, forward strand.
TAAGAAAAAACTAAGCTATCTACTGATACTATAAATATAAGACTCATGAACCTTAAAAAAATATAATATAACTTGAATAATGTAAAACACATTATTTCGGATATGGGTTTTATATAATGAAAAAAAAATTGTGACATCAATTGAATTAACATTCAGTCTGGTTTCATTTCGTTAATTTTTATTTCACTATACTTTATGGACAATCGTTTCTCTTCGGGAAATTATATTTTCGGAGGTTTTGTTATCGCATGAATGCCCTTAAAGTTTTATACTGAAATTGAAAGTTGGTAATTAGTCGTTTTTGTAAGATTAATTGTTGTTGGATGATTTTTTCTTGTTGAAGCTAACTCAAGGTAATTATGCTTATTTTCAGGTTTGGTGGAAGGGGAGAAGAGAAGTTCTAAAATGTGCGTGTGTGAGTCGCGAACTAAGCGTGCATGCACAAATTAAGTGTATTTATGTAGTTCATTGCGTAGGCGAGTACTTTGGATTACAAATTGCGAAGTGTTCGTGCCGAGTCCATGAGGCGCACAACGAAATATCGGATTTCAAGTGGCATGGAGGTGATTCTGTCTACAGGAAGCCGCGTATTTGTGGCTTTAGCCGCAGTGTTCTGGGGTATAGGTAAGCCACAATTATACTTACTATAGCTATATACTATTAACGTGCTGTGAATGCAAATCAATTAGCAAATTACGAAGAGTTTAAACAATATACAAATCTTTAGAGTGTTGTTTTACTAAAGTTAAAACTATAAAAGTAAATATCTTTAAAAACAAGCCACTACAATAACAATTATTATAACAATAGCTCGTTAAAATTTATTATTTTACTTGGTTAGCTTTATCTATTAAAAAAAATAACACCTTCCCAATCATTTTCATTTCTATGCATTGTAAAATTATGTAAATGCGTCTAAGATTAATTTGAAGAGTTTCGTAATATGATTGAAGTTGAAACTTGAGTGATGGTTTTGAGAAACCAAAATGTAATGAATAATTTACTTCAAATATTCGCTGAGATTTTTGTTATTCTCTTCATTTTTTTATTTTGTGTAATAAAACTCTCAAAATGTTTAAATATCATTTTAATTTATAATGTAAGAAAATATAATGTGTGTAAGTGGACCCTAATTAATAATTATGATAAATAAACTTATGTTTTATGTTGTATTTTCTTGTATTAAGGTAATTCAAATTTTTAGTTGCACTGTGAGAGCGATGTTAAAGATCACCATAAGATTTTGATCAGTTTTTTTTTTAATCACTCAATATTATAAACTTACAAATTAGATTACAATTGTTAGTATCAAGGATATGATACTAACATATTCAGTCCTCTCGTATTACAGAAATAAATTGCTTTTGGTACGTATAGTAACATGTTTTCCTTCCAAATATACCTACCTAAATTTAACTACTAGTTATATATTTAAAAATAAAAAGGATAGGTAATAAGTAACTTCGGCTATAATGGTAGATAATAAAAAGCGATTAGTATGTTTTGAATCCACAGAAATAAATCTTATCTGCGTGTAATAATGTACAATGGATCCAGTCTAATGTATTTATGTTGTTAAACATATACCTCTATCGAAAAAAAATCTGTATTGTTGTTATTAATTAAATACTTTATAATATTTTGTGACAAAACTATGTTATTTACTTGGCACAAAAATATAATCTCTCTCTAGGATACTTATATGAGTGACATTACAGTTACATTATTATTTGTTTTGTCAGTAAAAGCCAATCTTTAATTCCCTACTCTGTATTTAATTATATTATTATATTAGGTACCTTTAGATTATATATAAAATATTACAGTTGTGTTTGAAAAATTTCTGATATTCCATTACCGATGTTGTGATATATTATACAGAAATAGTATTTTTTGAAGGTTCAAAAACATGGTTACGCACATAGAACAATTACTTAAAACTATGGACAGGCCCTCAGCAGAACTAGTATACCCAATAATACAGACTTAGCAATTTAGAGTGTTGTGACTTAAATAATAATTAGATTATTATAATTTCGTTTTTGTTTTAATGTTATAAGATTTATTGACGTCAGAGGCATTAAATTGATCGTTGACAATCATCCATGCCATTCATATAACATCCACTATTCCGACACTACTATTTTGGTTTTATCGTTTTTTTAGCATCGTAAAGTGTGTCGTCAACATCAAGGACAATTATTATCTGACTATTATTGTTAATCAATTAATTAACATTTAATTAACGTTTACACACTCACACTTTGATTATTCATGTCGATGTTCCAAATATCATCTAGCGGTTTTGGAATTATATTATAAATAGCTGTTTATTATACCTCATACATTGGTATTCAAAGGGAATGAAAACTGGATTATTTTTGTAGTTTGTTTTTACTAAAACTAATTACATTAAAACTAACAACTGTTTTCAGTGGACGAAAAATTTAATTTAATGTTTACTAAAATAAATTTAAAATCCGTGGCACGCTACCTATTTAGTCGTTATTTATATTAATATTACACTACTGTTATTTATACGGCTGTCACTCCTTTGTGCCGTTTTTATTGGTCAATTTTGATAGCGCTGTTGAGAAAGCACCTAAAATGGATGCTCACCCAATAAATTTTGTATCATAATAGAATACATTCTGTTAGCAGTTTGGCGCATATGTTTAATTTTAAAAGGCATTTACATGTATTTAATTTTATATTTATCTAGAAGAATTTATCAATAATATAATGTCAATGTCGACGGATAAATCTTTTTCAGTATTAAGGTCATATTAAGTTAAGTATTTCTAGTTCACGAACCTTATAATTTCGGAGTTTTTCAAATACTTCGTAGAAACTTATTAACAATTGATTAAATTAATTTAGGTTTAAAATTTAAAAAACCCATTAAGCCATTTAGTAGCGTTTCATGATTAAAAAAACGTAAGGACAGAGAGGCAAAGTTTTAAAGACAGTTCTTCATGCCGATAATATATTCCATTAAGTTATTGACATTACATTTTAAACGAGTTGAAAAATGGAAGATTTTATTTTGGTTGTTAAACAATTTACTTATGATCATAATTTACCCATAGGCCGTAAATTTTAAGAAAATTACAAAATAATTCCATATATTTACAACGATGTATAATATAAAATAGCTATTTAACTAACTAAAGAAAAGTACTTGCATTACTGTTTCACAATATCATTAATATAACTGGAAAACTCATTAATAACGCCACAATGATGTTAATAATTCGTATTAATCAACACATTTTTAGTAAGTAGTTCGTCATGTAAAAATTAAATTCTTGCATAAGCAAGATAAAACAGAATTTAACAATGCCACGATTAATATAACCACATATTCTCTGCCACCGTTACTCTCCTTTAAACTAGGCGTTATTAAAGTTCATCTCCGGTCAGGTTTTCATTTCCGTCTCACATTTTCTGGTTTCTGTGCAAAATGTTTGCTAGGTACATCTTTTTCAAGTATTTCACCTTAATTGCAGCTTTTGGTTGAAAAGTCTGGTAATTTTCAATAGACTGCAATTTGTTTACGTCATTTGGGCGTCGTTGTGCTCGTTTGAACGTACGTAGAGTACAGTAAGTAGTACATAATGTACAAAAATAAAATGTAGTTGAACTAAACCAAGTACGAAGGATTATGATACTCAATACGTCGGAAATGTATTAATTACTAGCGGCCCGTCCAACTTCGTTTTGGTTCAACAATTATTATTATACATATAAACTTGATATATAGCATATGTCCACCTAGAATAATGTGTCTTTTAAATGGTAAAAGAATATTTCAAATAGCTTCCATGGCATTTTAGTAGCATATATTATAGGAACATAATATGGATTTTTATTATGGGTATCTAGAATAAAATTTTTTACTAAATAAATAACAGTTTCATTTTGATTTTATATTATAACGAGAGTCAAAGCGTAATTCGGTGATTGTTCAAGGAATTAGGTTGTTAATGAAATGAGGAAGACATGAACTAAACGTTTAAATTTTTTATTAATCTATGTGACTAACTTGAAAATTTAATAAAGGCGAATAGAAACAATCAGCTATGAGATTCGAAGACCACACTAACACACTAAGTACCACACTAAGTAAGGGTTTCTACGAGTTTATACATTTGTTTAGGTAAATCTGTTTTGCTGTAGTTATCAATTTAAGTCACAGAACAACAGATTTCAAGATAATAAACGCGATACTTGTTGATGGGTTTTTCGAAAAATCCTACACAGAGAGTTCTTCAGAACTATCGCTAGCAAGTTGAGATTTTTGAAAATTCAGCTTATATAAAGTTATGAAATGAAACAACCACAAACTAAGTAGCATGCGCCTGTTAGTGACGACATGAATGAATTGCTTAATTACATCACGTGTAAAATAGAACGTACTAGAAACAAAAAAATATCCGCGTGTTTTGACACACAGCAACTAGCGGATTTGAAACTCGTTAGAATTTCAGTCAATGTATTATTTAGACTGGATATTTTAGATATCATTCGTGCACTTGTGCACTACAAAAGGAACATTTTTATGTGAATAAGTCAACCCTTCCTTGCTCCCCTTCAGTGAACCTACGCCTCACGTTGAGAAATAACACCCGTGTGCTTAAGACTGGGTTTTTCTAGTTCTGTGAATTAAAAACATTAATTTATTGTAATAGTTGCAGTCAGGCAGTCCAAATTTTATTTATTACCCTCTTAGTATAATGGCTCTGATACGACCATGCGTGGAGTACTGTTATCACATTGCTGTTATCACATTGGGCTACTACTGCCAAATCTCACCTATCCGCTTTGGACTCGAGCCCTCTGCATCTGCAAAGCCTTTAGCACAGGCAGGGTTGTCAGCCTCTCGGTCTTCTTCAGGGTGCATTTTGGAGAGTGTGCGCAGGAATTATACGAAATAATACCTCTATTGCCGTTTCTCCGTCGAACAATCCGACACACGGCCAGTATCCATCCTTACGTCATGAATATCCCGCTTGCGCGGAAGTCGCGGTATGAATTGTCATTCGTCATGCGCACTGCAAAGGTCTGGAAAAGCTTACTCGCGTCGGTGTTCTGGACTACATATGATGTGAGAGTCTTCAAGAGGAAAGTGAATAGGAGATTATTAGTTAATCCGCTTAACATCTTAGACTTCATCATCATTTATCATCAGGTGGGATTATTGTCAAGCATCAACTTATTTTTCCATATTAACTTTTGTTTTCTACCACGCCAAAACAGATAATTTCCCAGGATAAAAATTACTCTAGATAATGACCCATAATAAAAGCTACTTAAATGCCAAGTATTATCTAAGTCTGTTCAGTTGTTTTAGTGTGAAACGTAACCAGACAGATAGACAGACGGAAATTCCAAAAAAATGTATTTTGATAAACATCTCAATAACGATAGCCTACCTAACGATAGCCTAACTGAAACTAACAATTTAAAACATTCATTACGAAACATTGCATACAAAAGAGCGTACTATTAAGAATTTACAATAATAGTCAAATAAATCGGTAGTCGGAGTCTGATCCCTAAAAACAGGCTTAATGGTAGCATAATAAATTTCTCTATATCCTCTATAATTTAAAATCCATAATGTGGAATTGTTAGAATTGCACATAAAAACCTTAAGCATAATCAACCTTAAATCCAAGCTAACTTCTGTCTGTAGTGTATTAAGTTTTTTCTTTGAATATCACTAGGTTCTATTACTGCTTTACGCAACGATACTGTAACATCTTGGTAAGATATGAATATAATACCTGAATGACATATTCAACATCACCTACAAAAATAATCCGTGAAATATTTTTGGCGGGTTTCGGCTGCAATGTTTGATATACAACAGTGACCATTTTTTAGATGATCAGTTTGTTCGCTTATGTTAATACTTTAATTCAACATTTGGTGTCTTTTTTATATTAATAGCCGACAAAAGAGCAGACGAGCCACCTGATGGTAAGTGGTCATTGTTGCCCATGGACATCAGCAAGACCAAAGATATCACTGATATGTTGTCGACCAGGAAATAAGAAAAAGGTAAGAAAGAATATACTATTCAATGTGAATGTATCTATTTCGTATCAAATACCTACTTAAATTATAAGTCTTGATTATTTTGCTTATTTAAATCACATACAAACTCGTAAAAATACCAGTCGAAAATAATAAATGTCAACATAAAAAAAATACTTATACTCGTATCAAATACATTTGATATATCAGGAATATTCCCAAAATAAAACAAATGGCTGGCGTTTGGTTTGAAACAAATTGCCTTAATACATACTTGTTTCGTTAACGTCGTTAAGGAGACACTTGTGACGCTCGCAGACAGGATACTGCCAATTCTTAGCCTAAATGGCAATAGGATGTTGTTAAAGTCTGCTATTCTATTAAAAATAGCCAAGTATGCGTCGGAACGTGGACATTGACGGGTGCAGGTATCGAATTTAATAATAGTAATTGTTGTGTAGGTAAAGAATTTTCCGCTTCTTTCTTTATCGGCAACGCGTCTGTGATTCCCGTCGGTGTTATGTCGATGGTGATGATCGTTTACCATCAGGTGGCTTGGCTGCTTATATGTCGGCTATTCACATAGCATAACATTACTTGATAACTAACCGCTTGCTGTGTTTTGTCAGTGTAAAATTTTTGAAGTGAGTTTTTATGGAACCTTAACAAAAGTGCAAGTAATAATCGAACTGACAACTGTAACAGAATATATTTTACAGTATATTAAATGGTGTTTTAAAAAAAATATCGCAACTAGTGGAAACAGTTATCGAGATAAAACAATAACTGATTACAATCATTATTTTAATTCACATTACTTGAAGATCTTGGGCAAACTGGCGTAAAATATCCTACTATGTGTCGCGCTTTTCCGAACGCTTTTAGAAATATGAGAACGCATTTAACCTCGCACAATTGACCTGCATAGACTTCGTTGATTCTCATATAGATAAAAGATATCGTTCGGCTATAAAGTTCGATGATCCGTTTTCAGACACGGAAATTTAAATACAATCGGAATATTCTCGAATATAAAAGAAATTTAAATTCCTTCAATGTAATTACTTTTGCCTCACCGGTGCTGATAAATTAAATTACAGAAATGTAACACAGAAAATATTTAATACAAATATATCTTTATCTTTTTACTTTATAAAGTCGGGAGTTAATAGCATTAAGTTTCGATTTAACGTGAAAGTTACTCAATTTGTTTATGTATTTATTTTTAAACTGAATTATGATAGCAGGATAAAGATTGCAATGAAAAAATATGGCGAATACTCAAATCTTTAATGAATAAGTTGTATTCGTCGGTACCGCCCTGTTGTGTTTATAAGCACCGCATAATGCGGGTAAGCCCTTCGCCATCCGAAGACATCCTGTATTAGGCGGCGCACGATATATCAACGGGTCATTAAATCGACGGCGGTTGCCCAGTCCACGTGCTGTGTTGTAATAATATTGAATGTCTTATTTTAATCCAGGGTAATTCAGTATTAGTCAAAATAATATAAAAGTTTTTAGAAGGAGAACTTGTTATTTTTATAAAAATAGCGCCTTTGTGCCTACATCAGAGGTGGGATGTGACCAACGCGACCCACATAAGTGAGATTTCACGCAGCAAGCTGATACAACCGCTACAGGCGATGACTTGTTTGAATAGAAATAAAGGGTTCTGCTGAATCTTAGTGGGTTAAGTGATTCAACTATTGTTCAACCATTCGTTTCCTGCTTCAGATTTTCGAATTCAAGCTGGTTTCTTAAAGAAGTTTGTTGCAATCGAGTGAGTCGTCTTAATTTTGTTAGGATTTCATTCCAACGTGGTATTTCTAGATGAAAGAATAGGTTGCTTTTAAAATGAAAGAAAAGAGACTAAATAACGTTGTGATAATCACTGCCATAAGTCAGGCTTATCTAATTATGAATACTCAAATTCTCATCAGTTGAAATAACGTGTTTTAAGCCTGAACGTTATCGCTGGTCAAAATCGCTAGTTTACGTTTTATGACTTATGATTCAAGTTTTAAATTCTTGGTGGACTTGCAAGTATCCTCATTATCGTTTACAAAAAATATCTGACGGTCCACGTCTTTTGATAACCATAGATGAGCCTTAGTTAGAGGTAACACGTTACTTTGTATTGTGGGCAAAGTGATGATTGTTTGATTTTTTAGTTTTGTCCTTTTTTCCCTTTATTTTATTTATAGTTACGTACAGCGTGGTTATAGTGTTTAAATTCCAATCAACGGAATGACAATTATTTATTCACGATTTTAAGATGTCCTTTGACATAATGTTAATGATATATTTGAAAAAAAAGTACAGTCAAATGTTAGGATTTGCCGAGACGAGATTCTTTGATACTATCTTACTTTTATTTATAGGAGGATTACAAAGGGTCCTTCACCTTTAGGTACTTAAATGCTTTTACATATATGTAATATTTAGGTGCTCGCATACTTTGTAATATTTATAATATTGTCTTGTTAAATTTATTTTATAATTTCTTGTATCTTTAATCCAGTTATTTTGCAATTTATTTAATTATTTTATTATGATGATGTCTTAAATTATTCTTATGATTGCTGGACGGAGCGTGGCGCGTGAGGGCCGGGTGATGGCAACGACGTCGCTGTTACTCTCGTGTTACAATCTCTAAGGGATGGGCAATAAGGCAAGCCTTATTGTCGTTGTTGTTATGATTATAAAATTGAATAAATAAATAACCCATGGTAGTAGTATTGTTTGTTGACTGTCGTGGTTTAAGTAAAGATGATCAGTAATAAGACTGCTGATAGCAAAAAAAAATGGATATATACGTTAAAAAGCAAAGAAAAGAAAAAGAGAATGTCAGAGTCACTGAAGGGAGACTCACTAAAGGGAATAATCCGGGCCTTTCATGCAGCTACAGAGACTTGTCCAGGCGAGCAATCGGGTAAAGGGGCGTATGCCAAACTATAGGGGTAAATTTTAGTCCTCTTGAATATCTGAAGTGTTGATGTGAACTGGACCGATCTTATTGAAGGATGTGTCTTATATTTTGTTGTGTTGATATGATCATATTGTGACATATTGCCATGTGTTGTTTTAAAAGACGTGCTGAGGAGTTTCTTTCACCGTTTATTCTACTCAATGTAAAAGCATCTTTTCGAAACGGTACTAGGAGCAAAAAAAATTAAGTGCATAACATTTTACAGAATATCTAAATTATTCAATTATTTTGAATTTAAATTCAGTAATATTTTTTTAAATTTATATTAAAGACAAAGATTGTTTAGTTTGCTATGAAGTATGTCAGGATGAATGAACATCTTGCTGGACCTCACATGTATAATGTTGATGCGCGCATGAGGTCTTGCGCATGTCAGTATGGCCGTGTCCGTACCACCCTGTAGTGTTTGTAAGCAGCACGTGGAACGAGTAAACCTCCACCATCGCCATCTGTAGACATCGTATATAAGGCGGCGCACGACAAAACAACGAGTCTGGATTGCTACATTCGCTCGCTGATGCACATCGCAGAAACACATCCGGTCGGGCGCCTATCCGCACTACCTTTCCCTCTCCAAATTCATTGAATTCCGCTAAAGGGAAAGAGATCGACATATGTCAAACGAGACAGCAAGCTAACTACCCTCAAGTCGATTTTCTCACCGCGGGTCGCCTGCCGTCCGCGCCCATCACGAGCACGTCGAGGAGCGCGTACGGAACTTCCTCA